>PVJD01011875.1:0-43216 GCA_004026545.1 Mormoops blainvillei | reverse complement strand
CTTGTATGTGCCCTGACCAGAGACTGAACCCACAGCTTTGGCATATTGGGATAATGCTGTAGTCAGCTGAATTACCCGACCAGGGCCTCTTACATTTTTTAATCTGACTGCAAGAAAATGAAAATCACATATGTAGCTCCCATTGTGCATCGACTGCACAGCACTATTTCAGAGACTTGACAATGGAATGTGGGTGTGAACAGATGAGCGGCAAGGGTTTATGTAAGTTCCCAGGTGTGTTGCCATGAGTCACAGCTCCACCTGCAGGAGACAGGCAGATATCTGTACATGGAGGCTTAGGAAGAGCAAACAGTAGGTGTCGCTGTTTCCTTGGCCCACACTTGCAGAAAAAATGCCGAAGGCAGCGGTTGGAGCACTCCAGCCTGAGGAGCGGCATCTCTTCAGGGGAGATATTTGAGCATTCACAAAACCAGACACCCTGACATTTTTGCAGTTCTGCATCCAAGCGCTTTCTATTAGGGAGTGAGGATGTCCCCAGAGAAGTGAGGTGTTGGTAGGAGAGGTGCTGAGTCCCTGTCCATGGAGAGTTCCTTCTTAGAAACAAGCTGCTTCCTTTTGTCCAGTGGCGCCCCCTAAGACGGGGGGCTTTGGGTGGGTTTGGGGGTTCGGGCTCCACCTCCAACCTGGTCCTCCTTAGTCAGCCGTAACCAGGTCTGTAGGGCTCTGCCATAGTGGGGAGGCTGGGGAGAAAGCTGAAAGTCCAGCCCCAGCACCCAGTGAAGGGGGAAAGACCCCGCAAGAGCATGCAGCTGAGCAGAGCTTTCTCCCCTTACTTGGCATTCCAGAAAGCGCTGGGCTCTCTGGGGTCTCTTGGAAGTTACGTCCAAATGTGCTTGGGTCACGCTTCACAGATGCCAGGTCTCTTAGGGGGAAGGAGACTGTGGTTGGGGGAGAGGCACTGAGGGGAAACTGGAGGGAAGACGGGAAGCAATGCACACAGTGCAAGAGCAGCGTGGTGGGTGGCTTCGGATGTCGGGGAGGGAGTTGCCCTCAGCCATGGCCTGGGCCATGGAGGTGACACTGATGGGCGAGGCACCAGGGAACTTGGGTGGATGTGGCCCGTTCCATCTGTAACTCAGCAGTGCTGGTGTTACTATGCTATGGCCAGCGATGGCCAAGTCAGCACCAGGCCTACTCTGCTGGAGTTTTCCACCCAGCAGAATGGGGAGAAACCACTCACCACGCAGGGACAGTCGAGATGGTTAGGGCTGGGATGGAAGAGGCACGGTTGGCTGAGGGGACTCAGGTGAGGCAACAGGCCCAGCCTGCAACATTTGGAAAGTGTTCTCAGAGGAGAACGGAAAGAGTAAGTAAAAATAAGCCAAGCAAAGAAAGGGAATAGGAAGAGTATAACAAGCAGAAGATGAGCATGCGTGAAAGCCGCGAGATGACCTAATGATCTAACTAACCTCTTGCCACTCCAAGTGTGGTCCATGGACCGGCAGTCTCAGCCTGGCTACAGCTGTCTACTAATTCATAGCAAACAACCCCAAACCCAGTTGTTTTAAGACGATGGCAGAATGTATTTTGCTCACAAGTCTGCAATCTACAGGGATGTCTCGTCTCAGCTTCAGCCAGAATGATCTGAAGGCGTGTTCAACTCTCAAGTCTGCAAGTCGGCGCCGGCTGTTGCCTGGGGGCCTCTGCGCCTCTGCATGTGGGCTGGGTCAGGCTTTCACATAGCATGGCAGGTGGGTTCCAAAGGCCAGGGTCCCAAAGATGAGCCAGGACGAAGCCACGTCCCCTTGAACGGTCTCCCCTCAGAAGTCACGCAGTCACTCCAGCCACATTTTGTTGGTTAAGGCAATTGCGAAGTCCTACCTGGTTTAAGTCGATGGGAAATGGACTTAAGGTTTTTATGAGAAATGCATGTGGGACAGGAGATATTGCTGCGGTCATTGTTGGAAAACATATTGTCACAGCGTCACCTGGGAGCTTGATAGACATGCTGATTCCCAGGTCCCACCCTAGACCTACTGAATTGGAACCTGCATTTAATGAGGTTCTCAGGCGCTTCCTTTGCATAATCAGTCTGAGAAGCCCCGTTGCAGAGCACAGGCGTGGCACCGTTTGAAGCAGGAAGGGGCGGGCGTTAGGCTTTGAAAGCTTCCTCTGGCCGCTGTGTAGAACCGGCCTACCCCTGTGTTTGAAAATATTTTCAGGTGGTCACGATGTAAAGCAAAGGTAAGGTTTATAAGATTTACTTCTTTCATCAGGTCAATGCCAGAGAGAGCCCTTTGTGCCAGACATGGCCAATGGAACCAAAACCAAATTTCCAAAGTCAAATATTGAGTCCTTGGTTCTATACCCTCTCCTTGTAAAACGCTCCCCTTAAAAAAATTTTTAGAGAGAAGGGAAGAGAGCGAGAAAGAGAGGGAGAGCAACACTGATGTGAGAGAGAAATGTTGATCTGTTGCCTTTCATATACACCCCAACCGGGGACCGAACCTGCAACCCAGGCATGTGCCCTGACCAGGAATCAAACTTGCAGCCGTTAGCTTTGCGGGACAAACCCCACTCAACTGAATCACACCTGTTAGGTCACCCCCCCTCCATTTTAAAATAAATGAATACGCCAAAGTTCCTTAACCTGACTGCTGCCCCAGCATGCAACAGCCCGAACCACATCGCCATGACGAAGCCCATTTCATCTTCATCTTCCGTCTCGAATTTTTGTTCCTGTGGATCCGCAGGCCCCTCTTCACTGCCTCTGGATTGTCACCCTTATGGTGATCTGTGCCTTACACGTCCAGTTTCTCCTTGGTATTTCTAATCGATCCAGCCCGCACCCCTCTTCGTGGAGCAGCAGTAATGTCACCGATGTCCTGCATGTGACCCAGTAGAGGAAAGCAGGGAGAGGGCTCATGCAACAATGTTTATAAAGTCAACAGCAGCGGACCATATATTGCAGGCTTTTCCTTTCACTCACCACTCACTACTGACTCACCCGGAGCAACTTCCAGTCCTGCAGGCTTCATTTATGGTAAGCGCCCTTCATAGGCATACCATTTTTATTTATATCCCATACTTACTGCACCTTTTCTATGTTTAGGTGTCCCAACACTTACCGCTGTGTCACAATTGCCTACAGTACCCAGTACAGTAACACACTGCACAGGTTTGTAGCCCGGGAGTGACACCAGGACAGGATGGCGTAATGAGGCCTTTCTGAGAACACCTCCCCATCGTTCCATCAGGCCTCACCGCAGTGTCGTTGCCAAAGACAAAATGCGTGTGTTAATGGCCAGCAGAGGCGAGGCAGCAATTGCTGGCGCCGGACTTGGAGACCTGCGGCTTCTGCGGGCTGATCGTCGTGCTCCCAGAAGTGAAAAAGATGGAGCATCTACTAAATTCTTCCTTGATCTGTAGAAACAGATCAAACAGGTCAGATAAACAAAAGCCTAACCTGAATCGTAAAAAGAGAAATGAACAACTCCTCAGTCGATTTTTGGAATCCCTTGAATGAAAGGAAGGCTGGGTCCCCTTTAGGAAAGACCCCAGTACGCTACCAAAAATTTAGTGTTATTCTTTCTGCCAGTCTTTCCCACAGAGGCTTCTGGTCTTTTACCAGGGTAACAGTGCACTGAGGAAAAAGAAATAATTAGGCCCCGGGGGAACACTGGACATTGGTTCTGAACAGACAGTAATTCTAGGAGACCCAAAGGCCACTTTTGCCCACCGGTTAGAGTGGGGGCATACGGAGGTCAGGCGATCAATGGAACTTCAGCTCAGGCTCATCTTCCGGGGGGCCCAGCGGGTCCTGAAGCCCATCCTGTAGTTATTTCCCCAGGTCTGGGGTGCATACTGGGAAAGATGCGTTCAGCAGCTGGCAGGATCCCCACACTGGCCCCCTGACCTGTGGAGTGAGGGCTGTTGCGGTGGGCAGGGCCAGTGGAAGCCTCTGGAACTGCCTCTGAGATGTGTGTCGCCATCAAGGACGTGAAGGATGCAGGGCTGGAGGCTCTCAGCACACCCCCATTCGGCTCTCCTGTTTGGCCTGCGCAGAGGACGGACGGATTTGGAAAAAGACAGCATATCATCATAAGCTTAAGTAGGCGCCGATTCTAACTGCGGCTGTGCTACCAGACGTGCTTCACTGCTTGAGTTGATCAACACAGCCCCTGGTACTTGGTATTGATCTGCAAATGGTTTTTTCTCCACCCTGCCAAAGGCCCAGCAGAGCAGCGTGCTTTCCGCTGGCAAGGCTGGCAGTGCTGCTTCACTGTCCTCTCGCAAGGGCTCACCAGCTCTCCAGCCCCGGGCTGTAATTCAGTCTGCAGGGGTCTTGACCAGCTTTCATTTCCACGGCGCATTTTCCGGCTTATTACATTGATGCCGCTGTGCTGAGTGGGCCGAGTGAGTGAGGAGTAGCCACTACGACAGACTGATTGGTGAGTCACGTGTATGTTAGAGAGCAGGAAATAAATCCTACAAGAATTCGGGGGCTTTCTACCTCCGTGAAATCCCCAGGGGTCCAGTGATGTGGGGCGTGTTGAGATGCCCCTTCTAAGGCGAAGGGTAAGTTATTGTGTCTAGCCTCTCCTACCACTGAAATGGAGGTGCAGTGCCCAGGGTGCCTCTTTGGATTTTGAAGGTAACACCCTCTTCATTTGGGGTGTTCATCCGTCCATTCATGGAATGACCCAAAAACCTGCTAGTTTTTCTGAGAGGCACCCAGAGTAAGAGAAGGCTCTGCAACAGGACCGGGCTGCCGTGCAAGCTGCTCTGCCACCCGGCCCCATGCGGTCCAGCAGTGCCAACGGTGCTTGAGGTGTCAGCGGCAGGCAGGGACGCTGTTTGGCACCTTTGGCAGGGCTAATAGAGGAGAATAACTCGCCCTTTGGATTTTGGAGAAAAGCCCTGCCAACCACTGCAGATAAGCATTGTCCTTTCAAGACGGGGCTCTGGAGCTGCTACGGGACCTTGGTAGAACCTGAATGATGGACCACGGTCCCTCCCCAGTTACCATGCAGCCTGAGCTGCCCATCGTGACCGGGATGTCATAGTGATCGGTGCGCACAGCAACACAATGTTGTCCAGTGGAGGTGGTATATCTGCGATTGGACCCAAGCAGGCCATGAAGGCACAAGTAAGTTACATGAAGAAGTGGCCTGAAATGCTTATGACCCGCAGTGCTGCTACACTGCCTTCTCTCTCCCAGCCACAGGAATGGGGAGTTCCTACAATCAACTGACACAGAAGAGAGACTCACGTTGGTCGAGAGATGATTCCGCATGATCTGCAGGCATCACCCAAGGTGGACAGCTAGAACACAACTGCCCCTCTCTGGGGAAACTTCTCAGTGGATAGGACTTCAGCAGTGCACCTGCTAGTTTGTTTTGCCTGGAAGGAGAAATGGCCAGGCTTGCAGTTACATGCCTTTTCATGCCCTCTGGCCAATGGTTTTGCTGGATTGTCAGGGACTTGGAAGGAACATGATCAGAAAATTGGTGACACGGAAATTTGGGGAAAGGGTCTATGGGTAGACCTTTCTGAATGGGCCAAAAACATGACGATTTTGTATCCCATGTGAATGCTCACCAGAGGGTGAGTCAGCAGAGGGTTTTAATAATCAGGTGGAAAGGGTGGCTCATTCTGTGGATACCAGTCAGCCTCTCTCCCCAGCTGACATTGCCCAGTGGGCTCATGAGCAGAATGGCGGGAACTCTGTCACTTGGTTCCAATCAGGTGAGCACAGCATGTCCATGTGTGTGTGGAGGGAGCAGCCATGGGTGTCAGAATCCAAGCAGAAGGCGGGGAACCCCCCATGGAGTTGCTGCTTGGTGGAAGGCATCAGAGTCTGAGCAGGAGAATGAGACCACCCACACACAGGCTGGCTCAGTGTCCATACAGAGGTTTCTGGTAGCCACATTTCCTCAGGCCATGGAGGACTGACTTTCTGTACTCATCTAATCGTAACTGAGTGATGGAGCACTGAGAGGTGCCTAGTGGGTCATACGCGTGCCAAGAATACTTCAGGGGGCACTGTGATGTAACAGCGTCTCTACCTCCTGAGAATGGGAGAACATTGCTCCTGCCAGGAGGGTCACTCTTCCGCTTGCCTGCTTGTCTCTTGGTGCAAAGGGCTCAAAGGGATGAAACAGCGGCCACAGCTCAAAGTTTAATGGGATCCTTGAAGGGTCCCCTGGTGAAAGGTGCTCCCTTCTGGAACCCAGGCTCTCTAGACCCAAAGACCTAAAAGCTATGAGGACGAGAAGCACAAATTTTCTAAGTTGCTGCTGAGAGTAAAGGTGAACGAGAGGGGACATTCCTATATCCATCCCCTGGTTCCTAGGCGCATGTGTTGTCTCTTTGGTGGACACGGCAGCGCACAATAGCCATTGGTAAAGTGAATCCCACATCCTGAAGTACAGTGTTCTGTCCTCATGGGATGTCATCTCCAAAAGGACGCCTCTCTAGGAGGCCATTCCAGCGCTCTGTCAAACCAGCACCTGATGATGACATACACAAGGTAGGACCAGCAGGTCCTGCAACTGTGGGCTGTGAAACAAGTCTTTGGTGTGAGGTGACGAGGGTCAGGATCTCACACTGGTCTTGGCACCCGGTGGCTAGCTGATCTCCTTGCAGGTTGGTGCCATGCTGTCGGCCCCTTGTCGGTGTGTTTCTGTAACATTGGGCGGGGGGCAGGAACTGAGCGAAGCTGACAAAGTCACAGGGTGGGGCGGACAGGGTCCCCACACCCTAGTTTGTACCGTCTACAAGGTGCCCATCCTGCAGGAAGGGGACCAGCTTCCCCTCACCAAGGATGGCAGGTGCTGCGAGTCTGCCTGCGTCACGTCACTGAACGTGCCCCGTGTCTAAAGTGTCTCTTTTAGTTTGCCTGGAGTCCACAGCCGTGTAAGGGTATCAGATTATCCCGCTGCCCTTTGCACTTTTTCCTTCCCAAGCTAATATATAAATACTCGTGTCATAAAACTCTTTGCAGAAAAAATATCTAATGTGTGTCCCAGCTAACATTTTTAGGGCTCATGCTTGGGGCAGATTCTTTACTTCTGTTAGAAAAGGAAGTTAACCATAAACTTTGTTTCTTTTCCCCTAGCTTTTAGAGGTACGATGACAAATGGGATTTAATGTGTGCATCTTGGTGTTTCTGTTACATATATATATATATTTTTTAAAAGATCACCACGTTCAACGGACACTATCTGCCTGTTTGTGTGTCGTCTCACTCATTCACAGGTGAGTTTGAGGCATCTGGAGCCAGCGTTGCTCAGGGCTGCACTGCGACGCCCCAGCGGAGCCGATAAACAGTGAGCTCCTGGTCACATCCGCTGGGTGAATGAACGAGGGGGATCCTGGGGACCTGTGGGCGATTCGCTTATTCAGGCATCCTCCTGACACCTGGGCTGCATGAGGTCAGACAGAGGAGGAGGAGCCAGCGAAGGGGACCACGTAGAACGGGCCATGAGATCACAGGAAAACCAAGAGCGGCGCGTCACAGCAGGATGACCCGGGTGCCCGGAAGAAGAGGCCATCGTTGACGCTGCTGAGACCCAGGCGAGGCGAGGACAGGGAAGTGTCCGTTGGATTAAACTGGGCAGCGAAGGTCCTTGGTGGCCTGTATAGGAGCAGGGGTCTCACCGGAGGGTCCAGCTCCACACATTCCCCAGGCTGTGGTCCTTCACAGCAGCATCTGCTGGGGCGGAACAGGGGTGTGTCTCCTGCCAGGTCCCGCAGGGCTGCTGGCCCCACCTGCTTCTAGATTGACCACTAACCCCGGGGTGAGGTGAGTGGACTGTCAGGTGGTGTGAATTTCAGTTCTTCTCGCCCTTGACCTTCACATCCCCCCAGGCTATCCCCTCCCCCATGACCTCCTAAAATCCTTGTTCCCTCCCCGCTCCAGGGCAGCTGTCTCTCCCTCTCACCGAGGGGTTCTTCCTGGGCATTAGAAGCTGGACTTGAGCTGGGGGAGGAGGCAGGAGTGTTAGAGGGAGAGTGGGCCCGAAGGTGGTAGGAGTCTTGGGTCTTTGGAAGAGGGAGTACCTGATCTGCAGGCCTGTTTGGGGGCTTTGGGTCTGTGGCCCCTGCAGGAGGTCAGACAGCCCTGCAGGAGGTCTGGGCTGGTCAGGAGGGACAGCCTCATCGCTGGAAGGGCAGGACCCCACTCCCCTCGCCCCGTGTGATTCCACAGGAAAGAAGGAAACCTACCCCACACTTGTGCATGCGTTTCGTGCTTCGTGAGGCAGAGAATGATGAAAGGTCACCTTAAATTTGCACATGTGTGCGGACTTTGTTTTCTTTCCAAATTTTCTCATTTGAGATTCTGGAAGACTCTTTCCCGTAGCTGACCTTCTCCATCTATTGGGTTGTCCTGCGGCTGACACCCTGAACCGCCCCCACTCCCGTGACCCAGGTCAGCCCGCTCTCTGCTCACCCAACACCCTGCCTTCACTCCGACACCGGTGCTGGAGGAAGATGAGGAGGAGGGAGAGCAGGGCAATGGGGGCCACTGAGAGTAAGATCAGGGTGTTCAAGTACCATCTGAGGCCTCGGGCACGAGCGACATCATGAATGAGACATTGAAACCGTTTAATGAGCACCTGCTGTGTGCCAACCACGCTCCGGGGGCGTCATTCATGTCATCTCACCCTCACTGAGGCTCAGCGCAGTCAATCACATGCCCCTGGTCACCCAGCCTGGACAGGGCAGAGCTGGGACTGGAACCCAAAACTGAGGGTTCCCTGTGCTGTCCTCCTGCTGCGCCCCAGGCGGGCACCGGCTTCGTGATCCGGGTTCCTCATCTGCAGGGGTCCTGTCCATGTCTCATCCGGAGCTGAGGGTCCTTCCTTATTACCCGCCTCCCAGCACAGCAAGAACACGGGAGGGACAGGCAGTTGGAGTGGACGCTGCGCCTCCCCGGGATCCACTTACGTGCTGCAGGGCCCTGACACCCCATTTAAGGTCAGGTTGGGCTGGGGCTCTGCCTCCCTGGGCTCCACGAGGCCCCTTATGTCACCTGATCTCACAGTGGGCCTGTGAGCAGGATGAGACCAGGGATGAACAGACGCGAACCCAACGCCCAGAGAAGAGAAGGCGCAGCGCAGGCCCCACGGCAGGGGCAGCGGAGCCGGGCACTGAACTGGGTCTGACCCCGGCCCTCGTCCCCGTTTCAGAGCGGAGCGCCTGAGCTGAGGGAAACCCAGCCACCGCCCTGCCCGTCTCTTCTGGTACAGTGTCAGCATCGCTGCTATAGAGGGGACTGTCCCCATGAAATCACGTCCTGGGGGGCTTCCCTGTGAGGGCCCCCTGCCAGGAGGTCAGAGCCAAAGCTGAAAAAAAAAGTCTAAGTTCTCAGCCATGGTTTGCTCCTTTTATACTTGGAGACACCGGACCCAGACGGGGCGGGGCGGGGCCCAAGTCAGCGTCTCCGGAGGTGCCGGCACCCACCAGAGGACTCGGCCCGTATCTCACCAGATGCCTCCCCACAGAGGCCCTAGCTTACCCCTAATCGGGCCTGACTCTGTGGGGTAGGGGTAAAGGGTACAATCCTCAGAGCCTCCTGGAGCCCTGTAGCTCCCCTGAAATTTCTCCCCGACTCCCAAGCCTCCCGTGACTCAGCCTGTCCATCCTTAAGATGTGGGGGGGAATTAGGTCCCCTGAGGGGCTCAGAGCTGCCCACAGGTAGTCTGTGCTCCACCGGGGCTAAGGTTCCCAGTGACTCACCAGCGGTGGAGGTGGGCCCTGAGGGCGAAGGGCTGGGGTCCCCAGACGGTCCTGGGAATGAGGACAGAATGGAGTGAGGATCTGGGCTGACAATGGGGCCCCAAATCATTTAGACTTTTCTCTTGCATCTGTCCTGTGGCCCACTCAGGCCCTCCTGCTGACCAGCTGACACCTTCTGTACCCAGGTGATGCGGGAGGGGTGGGCAGGAGTGGGAGGGTCTCTGAGGTGTAGATGTCTTCTGGGTGTCTATCCGCAGAACCCCCTCACTCCCCTTTCAGCCTATAATTTTCCTGGGGACAGGACCCTTAGGTAACAGCTCAGAAAGACAGGGTCAGGGTCCCCCCACTGGAGACCAGGAGCTCCAAGGGCTCACCGGGGTGCGAGAGCAGGCAGGGGGTGCTGTCGTTTGAGCTGTAGCACCTGCAGCCCCCCCGCCCCATGGGCTGAGGTCACGGGACTCAGGGAGATCTCCACCTGGTGCTGCTGAGCTCGGTACTTTGATCTAAGACGTGGGGGTGGGGGGGTGAGCTGCCCTCTCCTTGGACAGAAAGAAAGTGTTCATTGGGCTCTGTGACTGTCACAGCAGGGCCACATTCTCTCCTGTGGCCACCGGGGGGCCTGGCCGCACTGAAAGGGAGGGCCTGTCAGGCAGCCATCCTACAGAGGAAAGGTGGGTGAGGGGTTGTTGCCCTCCTTGCTCTGACCCGAGAGTGCCCAGGCCTCTCTGAGGACTCTGTCCTCTGTCTGTCTCGGTTTCCTCTGAGTCTTGCTCTTCCCTCCCATCCCCTGTCTCTCCTTGTCTCTCCCTGGGGTACTGCACTTTCACTCTGGCCGTCACCACCTGAGATCCCCCAGCAGGCCCCGTGCGGACCCTGGGCCTCAGACTGAACCCACCGGCTCCTCGCTTGCCGCCAGGATGCCCAGTGGGTCACTGGGGACCGACCACTCGGAGGAGAGGTTGTGTCCACTGTAGCATCTGTACCAGCCCCCACGGGAGCTGCTCACAGTGTCCAGGGGGAAGCCGGCCTGAGCGATGCCAGCCTGGGTCCCCTCTCCTTGGACAGAGAGGATCTGTCAGAGCCGACATCAGATCAACGCTGGAGGGTGAGCCTGTGTCTAGGTCACGATGGGGCCCTGCTGGGTCAGGAGGGAGGGCTTCCCGGACACACCTGGAGAGACCAGGTGTGAATTATAGGGGCTGCTCCTCCCATAAACCCCCTTCTCCTGTCCTGGCCACCAGGGTCTCACTGCCCCTCTCTCTGCGCCTCTGGCCCAGGACTCCCTGTGCTGCCCTCATCCCACCCACTAACAGGAAGTTCCCCCCACAGCAAAGATGCTGATAACCTGTCTGCTGCCTCAGTCCGTGGATGGGACAATAAAGGGACTTACCTGAGACCAGGAGCCCCAAGGTGTCACTGGGCTCTGACCACACCTGGGGCCTGTTCCTGTCACAGCCATAGCACCCGAATGTCCACCTGTGGCTGGGGGTGGGGGAGCCCACAGGGAACAGGGCCTTGAACTACCCACTGGGATGTGGCTGTGAGTCTAGGGTCCAGGAGAGATTCTGTTCTCCTTCCTTAGTTAGAACAGCCCTGCGGAATTCCTGCCCTGAGTCACAGGGGAGGGACACGTTCCCGCCTGAGGTCACAACTGGGGTTGGCAGGGCTGAGAGGTTGGCCTTGCTTGCGATCCTAGGAGAGAAAAGGAGGCGTGTTAAATGGGGCTCACGTGCCCCTCATGGCCCCAGGGCTGGGCTGTGAGAGGGGAGAAACCCTGAGAACATGCTCCTTCCTGAGGGCAGAGCCTGCGGCTGGGACCCCCGAGTGTCCTCACACTCGTCACCACCAGCTTCGGGGCATCACTGTGCTCTGACCAGCCAGTGTGGCTGTAATAGTAACAGTGATGTAGCCCTGCTTACGGGCCCGTCGTCTGTGTCATGGAGAACTTGGCCTTGTTCCTGGGATCCAGTGGCTTATGCCCGCCCTTTGCATGGTGGTGTGTTTCCCTCTTTTTTTTTTTTTAGATTTTTATTTATTTTATTTTAAACAGAGAGGAAGGGAGGGAGAAAGAGAAGGAAACACCAATGTGTGGTTGCCTCTCACACACCGCCTACTGGGAACCTGGCCCGCAACCCAGGTATGTGTCCTGACCGGAGAATTGAACTGGGACCCTTTGGTTCGCAGGCCGACGCTCAATCCACTGAGCCACGCCAGCCAGGGCTCCCTCTTTATCCAGACAGTATTCCTCAGCCACTCAGGTCCCCTGACATCACTCCCCCAGGGGATCACAGAGCTGGACTCAGCCTGAAGGGTAGATTTGGGGACGGTCCCTGGAAGGAATTGGAGGCTGGGCCCCAAAACATTCCTACCACAAGTCCCCAGATCCCAGTCCCAGATGTCTCCCCTTCAGTCAGACAGATCCGCCCTGCACCTTCCCCAGCTGCCTGGTTCCTTGTCCCTGCCGAGGAGTGGGACCTGGGGAGACTCACCTGCCTGCCCTCGGGCCCTCAGGCCCACACTCTGCCCTGCAAGAGTCCGTGTGAGAGATTTGTTCCTGAACCCTTAGAAGAGCCGTCCTCCCCATGGGCCTCCTGAGTTTTGGGGTCTTCCGACAGACCAGGACTTCCCCCTGCCTTTCACAGTTCTCACCGAGGCAGAGCAGGGCCGTGCACCGGGGAGGGGCGGGCCCTGACGTCTTCTCCCTCTGGTCTTGCTGTGCAGATAAAGGAGACCACTGTGCCAGCAGGACGGACAGACAAACAGGGTGTGGCCACTTGGAGGTTGGTCCTGCCCGTCATGGGGCTGTCCTGTCCGCAGCCTAGGGTGAGAGAACAGCTTCTCTCTAGCAACCTGGCTCTTGTTTTCACGTGAAAGCAGCAAATAGAGGCAGATCCTTCCTGAGACGCCCCCCTTCCAGGTGAAGTGACCGAGGGTACGGCCTTTCTTTTCAGAATCTCCCACACGGGGTCTCCTTCAACCCCAGCCCATCCATCAGCGCCTCCCTGTGGGGTCCTCACCATGGACACTGGTCACCCAGGCCCTGGAGGTGCTTCGGGAAGACGTGGGTCCCTGTGTCCTGCACAGCTCAGATCAGCAGAGACACGTCCGCCATCTAACGGTGCAGTTCAGGTCGAGCGTCCCTGTGACCACGAGCACAAAGGAGAAATACAGGGAAATAAGGTAAGGAAACACGTTCCTTCTTCTTGCCCCAGAGTGTGGGTTCTGCTTCTGTCACAGCCCTCTGGCGAACTCTCTACCTGACCACAGCATCCGCCCCTTCGCTCTGGGAACAAGCGTCTGAGCGATCCTCAGGGCCCTTGTTCCTGGGGAAGATCTCTCCACCTTGCCCTGCAACCCTGTCTTCAGAGTTAGCGGGCAGCAGGTGTGAGGTCAGCGAAGCTTTTTCTTACTTGGGAACAACGCTGATTCTTATTTAAATACTCTTTCATTGATCGTTATTTGCGTGACCTTCAGCAGTAACTTATCATCTCTGAGTCTGAGTTTCCCTGTGTCTGCAGCACGTTGTCAAGAACCCAATTCCTTAGAGTGGTTTTGGGGTTGGTGCCATCAATATATGGAGGGAGCAGTGCTCATTTCCAGACCTGATTAAGATGTGTGCGGTGAGCCCTGGCTGGTGTGGCTCAGTGGATTGAGCGTCAGCCTGCCAACCAAAGGGCCGTTGGTTCGATTCACAGTCAGGGCACATACCTGGGTTGCAGACCAGGTCCCCAGTAGGGGGCGCGTAAGAGGCAACCACACATTGATGTTTCTCTCCCTCTCTTTCTCCCTCCCTTCCCCTCTCTCTAAAAATAAATAAATAAATAAAAATCTTTAAAAAAAAACAAAAGACAAGTGAAGTGAGACATGAAAAGTGTTTAAAACTCCACAAAAATTTGGATTATTGCTATACCCACTTACGAACCCCCACTTGCTCCTAATACTGAGAAATGCTATGTATAATAACCCTGAAACGTGTAGCTATACTCAATGCACAGAAAGAGAAATGGAAGTTCCTAAAATGGAGAAGGACCTGGAACAGATAAAAGAGACCAAAGCTCAGGGCCCCTGATGCCTGGGTATTGCAAGAAGTCATCGAAGTCACCAGAGTGGAGCTTTCTACCTCTGGGAAGACAGGAGAAAGACCCAGGTGCTCACTGGCAGGAGGGGAGCTAGACTCAAGGGGAAAGCTGGAAGAAGTCTCGTCCCCTCTCCCATGTTTGAAATCTGGGGGAATCTCTGCCCACTGACTTAGCCTATGGTCAGCACTGAGCCCCGTCTTCTGTGCGTGGGAAACATTCAATCCAGTCTAGTCTGAAGTGGGCATCTGTCCAGGTGTGAGTGTGAGGCTCACCTTAGCGTCGTCCCAGCTGGGCACATTACAGATGCTAAGTTGGGGATAGTGGATGTCATGGGGCAGGCAGCTGCGAGTATCTGCCTCTTTCAGTCCTGAACATCAAGACAGCCCTGGGAGAAACTCTCTGTGGAGAAGCAGGTGTGTGGGAGGTGAACATCCAGTGGGAATGGACGTGATTGAGAAATCCTCCTGGGACGAGAGGAACAAAGTATTAATAGTTGCCTCTGGCTACCCCTGCACCTCCTCCAGACCTGAGCCCCAGTCTGCCCATCCTTCCTTCCTCTCCCATGCATGATGGGAATGCCAGCCCAGCTCTCCCTGACACAGTTATCGAGTGGGAATCCTTTATATGGAAAATACTAGAGACAGGTCGATATGCGCAACACAAGCGTGCGGCTTTCTTTCTATCACAGCTGCCCTCATGAACTTATCTCTTTTTCTTAGCAACAGTATCCCCAGCCCCCCTCCCCGGGGACCAGCCTCCGAATCGCTCCTGCCTCTTCAGCGCCCCTTGTTTCCTTGGGCAAATTCTCCTCCTCGTCCTGTGGTCCTGCCTTCAGGCTTCAGGGGACAATGATTTGGGCTCCAGTTCTGATTTTGACTTTAAATTTATTTCAGTACCCACCACCCAAAACCTGCGTAGCCTTGAGCGGTAATGTCCTATCCCTGAGCCTCAGGTCCCTCATTTGGATCATGTCGTCACAAACCCCACTCCTCAGAGTGGTTGTGGGTCAGTGATGCTGGGCTGGTGGGAGAGAGGCATCAATTTCCAGACCAGGTGAAGACGTGAGTGGGCTGGGACATGAGAGAATCAAGGTGTCCACGGTCAAGGGCAAGATTGTTGCACCCACTCAAAACCCTGTCTGGCCCGAATACCAAGCAAAGCTACAGCACAATAGTTTCAAAATATGTAGGCACAGACAAGTGCAGAGAGAGAGAAATGAAAGTTCCCCAAATGGGCAGTGAGCCACAGCAAAAAAGAGACCAAAGCTGAGTGGTCACCAGTGGCGAGGACCATTGACATGTCATAGAGAGGAAATTTCCACCTATGTGGACACCGAGAGGGACCCCAGATCCTCGAGGAAGGCAGGGATCAAGGTCTAGGTGAAGTTTGGGAGCTGTGGGCCCCTGTCTCATGCTTCTGTATGGGCACTGGGATAGCTCTGCCCACTGACCCAAACCCATGGTCAGCACTGAGCTACCTCCTCCATGTGGCCTGAAGCAGATGAAGTCCGGTGTTGTCAGCCAGGGTTGTGTGTCCCGTGTGTGCGTGTGGGCTCCCGTTGGAACAGCCCTGATGGAAAGAACACTGAGTAGACACTGAGTCTGAGCGAGCGGACGCCATGGGGCGGGGGCAGCTGCCACAGGCCCCTCATCAGGAGAAGCTGTGGAAAGTCAGGTGTGTGAAGGGAGAGACTTCCCACAAGGATGGACAAGAGAGTAATCCTAATAATGACCACTAGTGCTCATGGACAGCTATCCATTGATACTGGGGACTGTTATATGCAATGAAATATAGTCAATAGAAAAATATGACAGTAATCTAAGATCATCATGTTTAAATAACTGAAAAATAAATGGATGATTCAATTTTTGAGCCAAGATTATGGGTTGTTTTATAGAAGAATATAATGAGGTACAAATCTTAGAGATGAAAAATCCAATAGAATAGATGCATTAAAACAATTTATCCCATCAAGAATGAGACAAAGCTGAAGGGCCAATTATGAAAGTGGAGTACAATATTGAGGAAATTTCCAGGATGCAGCATAGGGAGATTAGAAGTGGGGATTTAAGATATTGATACATGGGGACTCGAATGAGAAGGGCTAACTCATATCTGTGGTGTCAGAAGCAAAGAAGTGACAATGACATCTAGTTACATCTCAAGGGATAAATAATTGAGCATTTTGCAGGGAAGAGGAGACCAACTAACTGAGAGTGTGCATGTATTTAAAAACAAAATCTGTAGCCCTGACCAGTGTGGCTCAGTTGGATGGGCGTGGTCATGCAAACTGAAAGGTTGCAGGTTCAATTCCTGGTCATGGCACATGCCCAAGTTGGGGTTCCATCTCCAGTTGAGGCATATGCAGGAGGCAACTGATCCATGTTTCTCTCTCATTGATGTTTATCTCCCTTTCTTTTACCCACACTGCCCTTCTCTCTGGAATCAATAAAAGAAAAAAATTTAAAAATTAAAATCAGTACCATGTCCTTTTGTGGTAAATGAAGGGCAAATAAAAAAGAGAAAAACAGAGGACTTCTGGTCAAGATGGAGGTAGACATGCTTCACCTCCTTGCACAACCATAAGAAGTATCACAACTAACCCCAAAACAAAAAACAATCAGAGCTGCCAGAAAATCAAACTGTATGGAAGTCTGACAACAGGATTTGAAGAAACCATGTTCATCCAGACCGGTAGGAGGGGCAGAGCCAGGGAACTGGGGCAGAAAGGACATGATGTGGCAGCAGGTAGGTAGGTGGTGGTGGTAGTGGCCAGTGGAATGGGTGGTGCCACATTCATGTGTGGTAGATAAAAATTGAGAGGGACACCTGGGGAGGGAGCAATTCCAGCCCCTGGCCAGGCCGCACAACCCAGGGTTCCAGGGGTGGGAAGATAAAGCCTCATAGCTTCCAGCTGGGGGAACCAGTAGGGGTGGTGGAAAAACTGCCAGTCTCCCAGGAGAGTCTGTTTAAAGGACCCACACAGTCCTGGAACGTACATAAGCCCACCCATTCTGAGAACCACCAGCAGGGCAACATCTAGGGGGGCACCAGTCACATACAGGAAGTGGGTAAGGTGGCTGGACATAGGGCAAGCACCTTGTGCCCCTGAGAGAGCATTGTCCCCTCTCAGATCCCCACCCCCCCTGATACAGAGCCACAAAACGGTGAAGCAGGTTGCGCTGTCCTGGCAAATAGCTGAGACTCCGTCCCATACAACTTAACAGGCACGCTAAGACAGGAGGCTGCCAAATTGAGGAGACAAAGAAATATGGCCCAAATGAAAGAACAGAACAAGACCCCACGAAAAGAACTAAACAAAAGAGAGATAACCAACCTATCAGATGCAGAGTTCAAAACACTGGTGATAAGGTTGTTCAGGGAACTCACTGAGTACGGCAAAAGCATAAGGGAAGGAATGAAGGTTACGCTAAGTGAGATAAAGAAAAATCCACAGAGAACCAAAGTGAAGGAAAGAAAACTGGGATTCAAATCAATGATTTGGAGCATAAAGAAGAAATAAACAGTAAACCAGAACAGAAAAAAGAAATAAGGACTCAAAAAAATGAGGAGACACTAAGAAGACTCTGGGACATCTCCAAAAGTACCAACATCCGAATCATAGGAGTGCCAGAAGGAGAAGAGGAAGAGCAAGAAATTAAAAACTTATTTGGCGAAATAATGAAAGAAAACCTCCCTAATTTGGTGAAGGAAATAGACATACAAGCCCAGGAAGCATAGAGTCAAAACAAGTTCGACCCAAAAAGGACTACACTAAGACACATCATAATTAAAATGCCAAAGGTGAAAGATAAAGAGAGAACCTGAAAAGCAGCAAGAGAAAAGCAGAGAGTTACCTACAAAGGAATTCCCATAAGACTATCAGCTGATTTCTCAAAGTTTCTCAAAAGAAACTTTGCAGGCAAGAAGGGGCTGGCAAGACACATTCAAAGTGATGGACCTACATCCAAGATTACTCTACCCAGAAAAGCTATCATTTAGGATGGAAGAACAGATAAAGTGCTTCCCAGATAAGGTAAAGCTAAAGTAGTTCATCATCACCAAGCCCTTATTATATGAAATGTTAAAGGGAGTCATTTAAGAAAAAAAAGAAGATCAAAACTATGAACAGTAAAATGGCAACAAGCAACTATCAACAACTGAGTCTAAAAAACAGAAACAAAAACAAACAGAGCAAACAACTACAACAGGAGTAGAATCACAGGCATGGAGAACATTTCAAGGGTTATCTGTCGGTAGGGGGAAGGGGGAGAATGGGGAAAAGTGCAGGGAATGAGAATCATAATTAATGGCTGCAGAACAGACAGGGGGACGCTGAGAACAGCATGGGAAATGGAGAAGCCAAAGAAATTATATGCGTGACCCATGGGTATGAACTAAGGCGGGTGATTGCTGGAGGGAAGGGGGGTGCCGGGCAGAAGGGTTTGGGGGATGAAAATTGGGACAGCTGTATAGCATAATCAATAAGATATACTTTTAAAAAAGAAACATATTCTACATGGAATTATACACTTTAAAATGGTTAATTTGATTTTAGGTGAATTTTAACTAAAATGAATTGTGGAGGACTGGCCTGGGGTCCCAAAAAAGCCCTAACATTATTTTCTAGAGAAAATGAAGATTACAATGATAAGCTCACTGGAACTAGACTTCCTCAGGGCAAAAAGCAATAACCGGAGATAGTGGGGAAATAACTTCAAGGGGCAGGTTTTTAGTGAAGATTTTATACTGAATCACATTATTTTTAAGGGACAAGTGTGAAAGTGCCAGCAGGGGCAAATCTGGAAGCAGGAACTTGTGTCTCCCTCATCAGACTCACCGCTTCAGGCCGTGTCCCCATGAGAGAGGGCAACTTTCGGGGGGTAGATGCTTTAACCGCCAGATGCATTTTCTGGTCCTAGGAGTTGAATCATACACTTTATTTGAAACATTACATTGTTTTAAGTGACTAGATAAAGAAAATGGGAGTGAAAGAAGGCGGTTCCTGAGCTGCAAGTTTTTACATGCTTTACTATTTTCACACTTAGTGAAAGGAACAGAAAGTGATGTAATTAGAAAGAACGATGACCCCAAATTGGAGTTAGTGAGATGCACTAATGAGGAAAAAAATCTCCAAAAATTGGAAAATAAGCATCTATTCACTCTTCTGTACACTGGAAACGAATATGATTTTGAATGTCAACTGTAAATGAAAAATAAAAATTATTTTAAAAAGGAGAAATATGTCACATGCTACAACATGGATGTACCTTGAGGGTAAGTGGAATAAACCAGGGAAATAAGTAAAAAGACACCACGAAACAATAAATGCCCACGCACACTCGCACACTCACACACGCGCACACACACAGTCCACGTGTGCACACAGGCGGGTACATTCGGCGATGGCTTCAGAGCTCTGCCTCTCATCCTCATCACCGATCTCCTCGGTCAGGATTTTGCTGACGAATTTCCGAAGCTGCCTGAATCCTCCGCTCTGGGACTCCTGGGGTCGCTGCGCTGAAGTGGTCTGGAGGTGGTTCTGTGTATTTCTGTTCCCTTCAGAACTTTCTGCTTCGGAAGCCACCCCTCCATCTCACATGTGGCCTGGAATAACGGACGTCCCTCAGAGCCCCTGCACAGCAAGCCCGAGCCAGAGGCCGTGGCGATTCCTGCCTGTCCCTGCTGCCCGCAGCAGAGGGCTGGCCACGTGCAGCAGAGAAACTCAGAGCCCCGGGCAAGCCCGGTCCTGGCCGGTCCTGGGGTGACATCCTGCTTTCCCCCGGCCTGCATCTCATTCACTCACCAGGGGCTCCAGGGCTCCCAGCCCAACAAGCTCAGAAAACACCACCCCCGGGACAAGGGGGCCACCAGGGTCCTCCCTCAGCCTTCGGCCAGAAAACATTTATTTTCGTGTGTGGACTTCCAGGGAACTTTTAGCCGTTTAAGGACTCATACGTAGGAGGCAAATATACACGGATGCTCCTTGCTTTTAGTGAGTTTGAGGGGATATTGTCCCAGAAGTTGCAAATGATTAATAGTAAAGCAATTATATTTGTGTTCTGTGGCCCGTGCATCATCTCACACGAGTTTCACAACTACTTTATGGAATACTACTTATATTTTTTTAAACAGAGGCAGAAACTGTGCCTAAGAAAGGAAACGTGACTTGTCCACATTCAACGTACCAGCCTGTTGACACTCTTAGATACGTAGAACTGGGTCATTCAAACCCCCAGTCCCCTGCTGTTCCCACCCACACCTGTGACCTGGCAGTCTCGCACGAGAAGGGACGGCAGAGTTCTGGGGGCTATGGGCTTATGTGGCGATGCATCTAATCCTCAGGGAGTCTCCGGGAAGACAGGTGCGAGGACTCCCCTACTGAAGGGCCTTTGAGACCCTCCGCTGGGCCAGTGGGTGGGCGGTCTCTGCTCGACGGACCTGGGGTTTCCTGAAGGCAAGACACTCATTTGGGTGAACTATTGCTGGTCTTCAAAAAAGTTCTAGGACGTGTCTCATTCTGAGAATGACAGGATCTGTGGTGTCTCTTATGTGCCCTTTGGTGGCCACGGGGAGGATGGTTTCAGGCTGGAGGTCAAGTGCCTTTTGAGACTTGGGGCCTTGTCCACACAAGGCTCCTTTCTTGAGCTTCAGATCGCGGTGTCCAGCTATCTTCTCTCTATTTTCCACCTACATTCAGTCTTCCACCATTATATGTGGTGTTCAGTGTAGGTTTTCACTTGTCCCTTTATCAGACTGAGGAAGTTCCCTTCAATTTCTGATGTGCTGAGAGTTTTGTGGGATTTTGCCGAATACATTTTCTCTGTCCTACATTAGTTACCTCTGTGTGCATGGGTTTGTTTCTGGGCTTTTGATTCTGTTCCATTTGTCTGTATGTCTTTTTTGCAACCACCGTACTGTTTTAATTAATACAGCTCTGTAGTGTAATTTGATATCAGGTAGTGTTATGCCTCTAGAGGTTTTTTTTCTGTTCTGTATGAATCTTAGTGTTGCCTTTTCTACTTTCGTGAAAAATGTCATCGGGAGCTTCACAGGGATTGCATTGAACTTGTAGATTGCCTTGGAGAGTATAGACATTTTATTCTGTACATTATGTTATTTTATTTTTTCTTCTTTTACATTTTTATTGTATTTTTCCCAATATCATGTAGTCCCCTTATCTTCCCCCTCCACTATGCAGTCACCACACTGTTGTCCATGAGTCCTTTTTCCTTTTTGCTCAATCCCTCCACCCCCTACCCTCCCCCACCCTTAGCTGTCATCCTGCTCCCCATCTGTGAGTTTGTCTCTATTTTGCTTGTTCAGTTTGTTCATTAGATTCCTCATACGCATGAAATCACATGGTATTTTCCTTTCTCTGACTGGCTTATTTCACTTAGTGAAGTACAGATATTTTAATTGATTCTTTCCAACTGTGACAGAATAAAACATTTAGATAAACACCTGTATGAAAATACAGATCTGTAGTGACAGAAGATTTGTTCTGCTAAATTGACAAACAAAATTTCAGGAAATACCCAGGAACTCTGGGTGGGGGGAAGGGAATGAAATTCCAGTAAATGGGAGGGCGTAGGGAATGCTGACATGAGTCCTTATGGGAGGTGTTTGGGAGGGTGACCTGACTCAGTTGACAACCTGGTGCTCATGGAAACTGAGCACAAATCCCGTCCTTCTTCCCATGCCCACATAATGGCAGTGGTTCCTGGTGGAAACAGGACATGCCCAGAGTGGACTAGTGTCCCTACTCAGAGTAACTCATGTTCTTTCTTCCAGGGGGATTTTCTGGCTCTAAAGTTCTGAGCCGATTGAGTCTTTTGAAATCCGTGGTAAGATTCTGCTCCCAGAGATGAGAGGACAAGTCCCAGATACGAATAGGGTTTTGTCAGTGGGCTCCGCCCCAAGGAGAGCTGATACAGCTCACTTCGGCTCTGACCCCCAGTGCGTCCCCAATCGCCCTGACCCCAAAATGAGAAGCCCCTTTACTCTGTCTCCATATGTGGGCCTGAATCCAGGGGTGCCGGGCTGACTCTCAGGGGCCCTAGAATCAGCACCATGGACAGAGGCAGGCGTGGGGTCTCTTCTCCCTGCCTGGCCCGGCGTCTTCCCCTTCGTGCGTTTCCTCCCACACCGACGACCATGGCAGGCGCCAAGGACCTCGGTGCCTCATGAGACATGGGGCCCCTTCCTTAAATCCCCACCTTTGTCCGCAGGACTTTGGGAAACAATTCTTTTGTAAATATTTGATTACTTGAAGTATAAACTGAGAAACTAGCAAGAGCCTGGTGAAGTGTGTGTCTCCTTTAGGCTAAGAGAACCCTGCTACCCAACAGACATGAAGTCTGCCTGTGTGGGTGGGGCTCTGCAGACCCCAAATGCTGCACGAAGCAGGAACCAGAGGGGGAATAGGGGCTGTGCCTGGGTTTTCATGGCACCTACAATCTAATTTATTTCCCTCAAAGCTCGGTTTCTCACAGTCTTCCGTATCTTCCCCGCACACACCCAGCAGTGTCTGGGCCCCACATTGCCCACTGAGCTGCAGTGAGGGTTCTCACTGGTCCCTCCCAAAGTCCCCTGCTTGTGCGTCAGGTCCCAGGAGGCCAGTGTCACTGAACGCCCAGGACTCTCCTGGGATCGCTGCCTCGGTCAGTCATTTAGGGCCCAGGAAAGAGCTGGGGCTGATCATGAGCTGGGTCCCCTCCCCTGAGACCTTGAGATGCGGAGGGTCACTGGGGTGTGACCACAGAGGAGAAGGAGCTGGAGGAACCACAGCAGCTGCTGTCCCCCGCAACAGGGCCCACGGGGAAGGTGGCCTGGGCCCGCCGCCTCCTATCACAGGCCCTGGATCCATGCGTCAGGGAGGGTCAGCTCCTTCCCCCTTCACCAGGTGGAAAGTGCCGACTGTGACCACTGGGCTACATGAGAGGGGCTCGTTCTCTCCTGAGGCCACCACAGGGCTGGGTGGGCTGAGAGGGAGGAGGCATCGCACATTCCTGAGGAAGAAGGAGGACCTGTGTTAAAGGGGACGCTCACCCCACTTCCCCAGGTGTGGACTGTGAAGGGTGAGGTCCATCTCAAGTCACACCCTGTCCTTTCTGCCTGTAAGAAGAGGACTCAGTTTCCCCCTCTTACCTGTCACCGCCAGCGGCGGGGCGTCACTCTGCTCTGACCAGCCACGCGGATCTCTCCCCACAGCGGGGAGTCTGGTCTTGTTGCTGGGGTCCTGTGCGCCCCTATAGCCCGGGGTGCAGAGACTGTTTCTCTACACAGCCTGCAGGCATCAGCCTGCAGGGACCCCTGACACCGGATAGTCACAGGCATCCCATCGTGTTCGGCCCAGGTGCGGGATTTGGGGAGGACTCCTGGAAAGGAATCAGACCTGAAGCGTCAGAAGCGTTCTTGCCCTCTCAGTTTCCCCAGCTGTCACTGCAAGGCCCCTCCCAGACTTGTCACCATCAGCGCAGGCCCACTGTGTGTCCCTCAGGGGTGCCCAGGGATGGTTTTCGGCTGAAGCAGAAGATCTAGGGAAGGACTCGCCTGCTTTTACCTGGTCCCATGGGACCTGACAGAGCCCTGGAAGAGAGCGCCCTGTGAGAGCTGCCCCCCCACCACCGAAAAAAGCTCCAGGCCTGGGCTGGGACCCTGAGTTCTGGGGCCAGACCTGGGACTGAGCGGTGTCTCCTCCCGCTAGAATGTCTGCCCCCACTGCGCCCCCTGTGTCCCGGACCTGGGAGGTGAGGGGATGCCCCCCTTTTCTTTTCCCCAAAACTCCCAAAGGCAGAGATGAGCGGTGAGGGTTGGTGGGGTGCCACAGCCTCCCACGGGGCCCCGTGGTGCAGGTGACGTGTGAAGTTCCCAGAACCCAGCGGCAAAAATGGACACGCAGGGCCTGAGAAGGCCCTGGCTCCACGTGACAACTCGCAGTTTCCTCGGCAGCCACGGTCGTCCATCCCTGAGGGGCGGCTGAAAAGACAACAGGTTCTGGGACCTTTCAGACCCACTCTGAGTCTCGGCAGACCCCGCGCACTCTGCCTGCGCCTCCTGGGAAGCCCAGGTCCAGAGGGTGACGCAGGTCCCAGGATGGGAGGGCAGAGGGCGCAGGGCAGGGGAGGAGCAGCCCAGTTTCAGTGTCAGTTCTGACTCTGCCTTTTCTTGAACCCACGTGACCTCGGGCAGTTCTCCCCCGACTCCTTTCCTGAGGCTCCATAAATGCAAAATTCCCTCCATCCTCTCACCATCCCAGCAACGACCAGCGTTGGCTGAGCAACTGCCCTGTCCAGGTGAGAGATTCACCAGGGAGGGCGACCGCTTCCTGCCCTGACACGAGCAGCGCTGATCAGTGATGTTAGACAGCACCAGTAGTTAGACGATGGGTAATCTGACTGTAGTTTTGTAAAGCCGTAGAGAAGGAGAGAAACATGGGACGTCTCGCAACCTCAGTCATGGAGTATGGAGACCTGTTGGTGAAGGAGGGACCGGGACGAGATAGGGGTCAGCCCAAGGAGGGCGAGAGGATGGCACCCTCGGCCAGGAAGAGGGCGATTATTCTAAGAGCTGTCGGCCACCAGGGTGTGCTGTACCCTGGTCACACAGGGCCTTTGCTCCCTGCAAGTACGCGCGGGTTTTATCTTTAAGGTAATGGAAAACTTTTCTGTAAAGGAATGTGTGAACAGATTACCGTTTTGAGAGGGTACCGCTCTGTAGATGATAAACTGAGGAAGGGCTTTATGGGTAATAAGCAGGGTAATAAACTCCCACATCACAGGCCACCAGGGGATGGGCTGAACAGTATTCTAAGTGGTTGGTGAGAACTTTTAATAAAATCTTACACAATCCCTACAGCAAAACTACGTGAACGGCTGTGCGAGAAGCAGCAGGAAGGTTCTGCCAGTACCGTGATCCAGAAGGTGCGCGGAGGAGTCTGCTCTGAGCAGGTTGGCTCAGGTGGTGCCCACGTGCAGGCACCACGCGCTCATGACTCAGGCTGCGTGAGTCTGGCGGGGGGTGGGGGTGGCGGCGGGAGGTCACGGGGAAGACACCAGCTTATAGGCAGGAGTTGGCTCTGCCTGGTGTGGAGAGCTTAGCTCGGCGTGATCCTCAGCAACATGGAAGATCAGGTGAAGGCACTTGGATGTTGCTGGAGTGAGGTGGAGACCTGTGGAAAGGCTTCGTGCAGGGGATGGCCAGAGAGTGGTAAGTTCAGGTCTATGAGATTAAAACGCCTCAGCTGGGAGTGAGGTTCTCGAGGAAGCTGGCCAGAAAGGAGGCTTGTGGGGTCACACCAGCAAGTTGTTCTGAGTCTTCAACTGAGCCTGACTGTGGACATGAACTGGGTCACAGGAAGAAGGGCTCAGGGTCCGAACTGCGGGAGTTGTTCATTGTGTGTGCGGGGGAGAGGGCGAAGAATTGGGGGCTCTTCCGTCCTCTGCCTTGGCTGACTGGAGAAGCCAATGGCACTGTCACAGGACTGATGATCCCAGGAGGAACAGGAGGTTTGGGGAGATGTTCGCAACTGTCGGCTGACTCACAGAGGGAACCAGCAGCTCCCTCCTGGCTGGGTATGTGGTTTTGTTTCTCCCGAACGCTTCCACTCTCCGACATCCTAGGTTCCTGCAAGCAGGAGCACCTTGTCCCTGTCACTCTCCATCAAGCGTTCTGCATCACGTCTCCCTCCTCACTGCCCCTTGTCCCCCAGACGGTGGCTCTTTGTCTAATGCTGTTTTTTCCATCTTCTTGCTTTGGGCAAAAGAACTAGTTGGAGACAACTCACAGGTTTTAATTTAAGACATGAAGACACACTTACTGTGTTTCAATGGAGACTTATTGTCTCCAAACAGATAGTCACTTCTCTCCCTTCTTTGCCTTGTAGAAAAGTGAGGCACCTGAGCTCTCAAGGTGGTTATGAGGACCGGCAGCGCCTGAGACATGAAGCATCCCGATCTGGTGTCATTCCTGTGACCTGACTGAGGCATGGGTCTGAGAGACTTATGGTACAAACGGCTACTTTGAAGCCACATATGTGTCCCCCAGCCTCCAAGGCAAGTCAGAAGCTGTAGTGCATCCTCGGTTGAATGGCAGATGAGCAAAGACTCAAAGGACACAGGATGACGGTTCTCATCCTGGATCTCATTCTCAGCCAAAGTCAAGGGTGAAGGCGGAAATTCCATCCGTGGGCTGATCCCTAAGCATTAAGGCACTGAGTGCATCTCTCCCCCGCTGGGAGTCCTGGCCCCCCGGGGAAACTGCACCGGGCGTGGAACAACTCCTAAGATATACTGGATTTATAGGGGACCATGTCTGTTTCATTTGCATTTCTTCTCATTGATGTCAATGTCACATAACATAAAATTGAGTTTTTTAAAGTAGAAAATTCTACTTACATGTAGAATGTAGTAAATACACAATGTCTGAGCCACAATTTCTATCTAGTTTCATGAAATTTTTAGACCCTCCCACCCCCGCAAGATCACAAAGCAGTCGGTTTCCAGTGTCTCCTCTAACTCCACCCCTGGCCGATGTGATTCCCGTTTCTATGGGTTTCCTGCTCCTGAACATTTCATATAAATGGAATCACACAAAATGTGGTCTTCGGTGTCTGGCTTCTGTCATTTAGCATAATGTTTCCAAGGTTCATCCATGTTGTAACACGTACAGTTTCTCATTCTTTTTTAAAAATGTTCACCCAAAGATAGATCAATTGATCTTGGAGGGAGAGAGAGAGAGAGAGAGAAACATCAGTGTGAGAGAGAATCACCTGTCACTTGTCAATCCCCTAGACTGGGGATTGAACCCGCAACCTAGGCATGAGCCCAGACTGGGAATCAAACCCAAACCTTGGAGGTACAGGATGGTGCTCCAGTCAGCTGAGCCGCCCAACCAGGGCCGTTTCCCATTCCTTCACGTGACCAAATAATATGCCCGTATATGGACATGCCACAGTTTGATTTTTATTTGTTGATGGATATTTGGGTTTTCTTCACTTTTTGGCTGTTATGAATCATGTGCTATGTACATGTTTTGGTGGGAAATGTGTTTTCCTCTCTCTTGGGCCTATGCCAAGGCAGGGGTGGGGGCGTTGCTGGACTTCATGGCAGCTCTGCCGAACAGTTAGAGAAACGGCCGGAACAACTATCCAAGCCGCTCACCCAAGAAGCGAATGCGGATTCCCTTTATCTGTCTGTCATCCTGGCCAATTAACAGGGTTTGTGGCGGTATCTCATTGTAGTTTTTACTTACGTTTCAGTTATGACTAATGATCTAGCATGTTTTTCATGTGCTTATCAGTTATGGGCATATCTCCTTTGGACATCTGTCTATACACATTCTTTTTAGGTATTTAAATTGAGATGTTTTTATTATTAGTTCTGCATGTTATTTTCCATGTATTCTTGGTATAAGTCCCTTATCGCATATGTGATTGGCAGATTTTTTGGCCCATTCTGTGGGTTGTTCTTTGACTTCCTTCATTAGCTCCTTCGAAGCACAACATTTTGCTGAGGTCTGATTTATTGATTTTCACTTTTGTGCTTATCCCCAAATATATTTTGTGACACTTTTGTAGCCATGTTCTAAGCAAGGGTCCCACAGTACCTGTGATATTAATCAAGAAAACTCTCTTTTCTCTACAGCCTTGACTCTCTGTAGGGCCTAGGCTGGTGGTCTTTGGGAGTCCATGCCTGTGTCTGTCTGGAAGTTTTCTTCTAGCAACTCTCTGTTTTCCCTGATGTCCCCCACTTCTGCAAACTTCAGACAAAGCCCAAATTAGTGGCTCATTGAAGATTTCAGTGGAGCCCCCATAAGTGAAGCTCTAGAATCACCCAAATCTCAGCATGGACTGGACCACAGAATCAGGCTGTCTGTAGAGGGTTGAGTGGGGGTTCCCCCCAAAATGTGTTCACATCCAACTCCTGGAAACTGTGAACGTGACCTACTTTTGGAATAGGTTCTTTGACAATTTAAGTAAGTTAAAGATTTTGACATGAGATTATACAGGGTTTTCTGCATGAATCCTCAATCCAATGATATGTTCCTTCTAGGAAACAGAACACGAGAAGACACGCAGAGGAGAAGGCCACGTGAAGACGGAGGCAGGGCTGGAGAGACGCAGCCACATGCCAGGCGGTGCAGGCGCCACCCAGGATGGAGAGACAAGGGGCAGAATCTGTCCTCGAGTCTGAGGAGGGAAGGAGGTCTCACCCAGACTTTGATTTGGGTCTGGCTTCCAGAATGCCAGAGGGTAAGCTTCTGTCGTCTTAAGCCTTGCCATTTGTGGAACTTTATTATAGCAGCCATAAGAATCTAATGCACTGCCTCCCTGAAGAAAAAGGAGACCGTCTTCCAGTACAAACAGACAACTCCGTCTCCCAGTATTCACTTCATAGCCCCTCGGTTCCTGTGGGAACCTGATGGGATGCCTAAGCGCCAGTGGGTGCCACATCCC
This sequence comes from Mormoops blainvillei, assembly GCA_004026545.1. Taxonomy (NCBI): domain Eukaryota; kingdom Metazoa; phylum Chordata; class Mammalia; order Chiroptera; family Mormoopidae; genus Mormoops; species Mormoops blainvillei. The sequence goes on along the minus strand of PVJD01011875.1, from coordinate 14,974 downwards.
AGCCCCACTGCTGCATCACCCACCTTGTTCCTGGCGTGAGCTCTTCGTGTCTTTCTGTGCACAGGGACTGTCCCTGACTCTTTCGTCCATGCTGCATCTAGATGCAGGCACCTCCCGTGCAGAGGGGGACTTCCCTCACCCCATAGACTCTGGTCCCTGCTGGGAAAACGGGACCCAGGTGGACACTTTTCCTGGAAGCCATGACTTTCAGGGTAAGGAGTTGGTACCGTCACCTCTAATGAAGAACATTTAGGCTGTGGCTGCTGGGGTCTTTTTTGTGAGATAATTATGTTTTTAAAATATCATCAATGTGTTTGATTTACTCTTTTTGATGCTAAAATTATCTCAAATTTTGTCAGGGGTTTGACCGGAGCAAAATACCTCCCCGATGATTGTCAAGAGCCCCAAATGGGAAATTTTTAAAGAAAGAGAGCCCCCCAAAGGGGGATTTCAGACACTCAGGGATTGCCATTTCCGTGGGTTTTCATGGCTCGAGTTGAGGTGGAATTCCCATGGAGGATTAACTCACCCAGCGGTCCCGGGAGTCAGGTTGGCTGCGCAGGCTCGCAGTCCGCGCAGCGGCTGTCACTGAGAAGGGCCCGTGTTAGGTTTAGTGCTCTGCTTCGGCCGTCTTTAAATTCTTAATTAGTTTTAAGCATGAAACCACCAATTTTCACTTTATATTTGGCCCCGTCTGAAATTTACATAGCTGGTTCTGGGCCTAGGATTGACCTTGGGTTTCTGGGCTCTCTGGAAAAAGAAAGGTGTGAGACCATCAGGAGCTGCAATATATGCCGCAGCCACCAGAGGGCGGCACTACACAGGGTAACCAGGGGGCCCATGGCCTCAGGTAGGAGTTTGGCTTTTCCTACTCTCTGTGTCCTCACAGCACGGTCACTTTCATCCCCAAAGGCCCGGCTCACAGGGGGAATGTTCTCCAGCCCAGATGCACTTCAGAGATGATAATGTTCGACTCCACAGCTCAAGAGGGTTGGGGAAAATCACATCTAGTTGGACTAAATGTGAGTAACATGAGGTTAGACATAAAGTCCACACTAAATACTGGTCTTGGGAAAACACTGTCAAGACAGTCCGGTAAGAATGTGTGTGCGTGTTTTGGTGATGGCAAGAAGGCAGCTGGGTGTTCCCATCTTCCCAGAGGGATCGTCTCAGCTACTGCCTCTTGTGAAAAATCAGTAAATAGCAGTGGGGGCGAAATCTCCTTGGGGCGGTAGGCAAAAATGCCTCCTCTGAGTAAGCCTAACACACCTAACTAAGGTTCATCAAAGAAGACCAGGCTGCTTGGGTCTTTGTCAGTCTGACACATGATGAGGACTGACTGGTATCTCTGTTTATTCGACATCAGTGTCAAGAAATTAAAAAATCACGACCCTGTTTTGATGAGATGCATGCACTCTCATGTTTTGGGCAGCGTCGTCCACAACAATTTCAGACATGAAAACAACTCAAATGCCCATCTTTGGGCAAATGGATAACAGAAGACGTGGTGCATATAAACAATGGAAAGATATTTCACTGTGAGAAAGGAAAATATCTTCCTATTTTCAGCCACAAAAGTGGCCCTTGAGCACATTATGCTAAATGAGATTAAGTCAGACAGAGAAAGGCAAGTGCTGTGTGATATCCCTCACATGTGAAATCACAAACCTGTAAAACACAGGGTTGTCAGGAGGAAGGGATAAGAGCAATGCCGCTGAAAAGTACAAGCGGGAATGAGAAGTAAACAAACCACAGAGCTCGAGTACACACTCTAATGAATAAGACAATAGTGCTGAGTTTGACGTGCGTATTGTGTACGGGGGTGTCCAGCTTTTGGTACCTCTGGGCCACACTGGAGGAAGAACTGTCTTGGGCCACACATTAAATACATGTGACACGTAATCACACACACACAAAATCTCAATGTTTTAAGCAAATTTACGATTTTGTGTTGGACCACATTCACAGCCATCCTGAGCCACAGGTGGCCAGCGGGCTGCAGGTTGGACACCCCTGCTGCAATACCAGTCATATGACAATATATAAATGTATCAAAGTAACAGGTTTACCTCTTTAAATTATACAACATTCCACGTCAAATTTATTCAATTAAAATACTGAAATCCTCAGTTCACAACTTAGTATAATTAAAAGTTCATTAATGGCCCATCTTTCTCTTTTAAAGACGTATTCGTTATTTAACTCAATTTTTATGTTTTACTTGTACATTTGGAAAGCAGATACAAGTTGTACCTTCCAGAGAGGTCTCCAAAGGCAGAACTGGAGATGTGGCAGAAAAAGAAAGCTGTTGCTACTTCCTGGATGAAAATATTAAGAAATGGATATGTCGCATTGGTCTCGGGCCACAGCCCCTCTGCAGCCTCGGTAGCAACGTTCTTAGGACCGACTGGCTGCACAATCCTGAGCGCTGGCAAAAGCACAAGCAGCTGCTCACGAAGTCGTCCCCCAGACCTCACACTCCCAATTTACTGGGAAATCCTGTCTTCAGCATCGTAGTTTTATGTGCTTTCCAAGGGGTTTGGAAGAGAACTAGACATCTCTAATGTAACACGTGCACAGCCAACGTCTTTATTCTTCCCACCTCCCAGCCTGATGCTCCGAGAGTCTCCCTCTTCTCGGTCAAGGTCAACTCCATCCTTCCAGGTGCTCAGGTCAGAAATCTTGGCGTTTTCCTTGATGCCTCTCTTGCTCTCGCACGAATCTCTAATCCATCAGCAAACCCACTGTCAGTCCACAAAGTACAGAGAGAACCCAAGCACTGAGGTCCAAGCCACCACCTCTCCAGCAAGGGGTTACTGTAACAGTCTCCTAACTGGCCTTCCTGCTTCCTCCTTGACCCACCTTGTATCAGTCTCCCTAGAGTAGGACCTGTGAATACTTAGAGATGAATTCTTTTTTTTAAAAAAGCATATTGTCTTGATTATGCTATTACAGTTGTCCCGTTTTTTTCTCCCTTTAATCTCTTTCCACCCTGCTCCCCCTGTCCCTCAAGCATTCCCTTCCTTAGTTCACGTCCATAAGTCGTACTTATAAGTTCTTTGGCTTCTCCATTTCCTGTACTACTCTTAACCTCCTCCTGTCTGTTTTTTACCTACCATTTATGCTTCTTATTCCCTGTAGCTTTTCCCCTATTCTCCCCTTTCCCCTCGCCACTGATAACTCTCATATGATCTCCATTTCTGTGATTCTGTTCCTGTTCTAGCTGGTTGTTTAGTGTGTTCTTGTTTTTGTTTTTTAGATTCAGTTGTTGGTAGTTGTGAGTTTGTTGCCATTTTACTGTTCATACTTTTGATCTTCTTCTTTTTCTTAGATAAGTCTCTTTAATGTTTCATATTATAAGAGCTTGGTGATGATGAACTCCTTTAATTTGACCTTAATCTGGGAAGCACTTTACCTGCCCTTCCATTCTAAATGATAGCTTTGCTGGGTAGAGTAATCTTGGATGTAGGTCCTTGGCTTTCATGACTTTGAATACCTCTTTCCAGCCCCTTCTTGAGAAATCATCTGGTAGTCTTATAAGAATACCTTTGTAGGTAACTGCCTCCTTTGCTTTTGCTGCTTTTAAGATAAGGATTCTTTCCTTATCTTTCATCTTGGGTAATTTAATTATGATGAGTCTTGGTGACACATCCATTCCTCTTTGGGTCCAATTTCTTTGGGACTCTGTGAGCTTCCTGGACTTCCTGGAAGTTTATTTCCTTCGCCAGATCGGGGAACTTTTCCTTCATTATTTTTTCGAATAAGCTTTCAATGTCTTGCCCTTCCTCTTCTCCTTCTGGCATCCCTGTGATTCAGATGTTGGGACGTATAAAGTTGTCCCAGAGGTTCCTAAGCTTCTCCTCATTTTTTTGAATTCTTGTTTCTTCATTCTATTCCAGTCGAATATTTATTTCTTCTTTTTGTTCCAAATCATCGATATGAGTCCAGTTTCCTTCCCTTCACTGTTGATTAGCTGTATATTTTTCTTTATTTCACTTTGTATAGCTTTCACTTTTTCCTCTATTTTGTAGCCATGCTCAGTCATCCCTGTGGAGCATCCTGATTATCAGTGTTTTGAACTCTGCATCTGATAGGTTGGCTGTCACCTCGTCGCTTAGTTCTTTTTCTGGAGTTTTGATCTGTTCTTTCATTTGGGCCATATTTCTTTGTCTCAGTGCAAAGAAATCAGTTACACTGCAAGGGGTGGAGCCTTAGGTACTTGCCAGGCTGGGGCAACCCACCTCACTGCGTTGTGGGGCTGTCTGCGGGGGAGGGGTCAGAGAGGGAACAATGCAACTTGCTTGGCCGGCTTTCAGTCACTTCCTCCGCTACCCACAAGCAAATTGGGCCCTTCTGGTGATGATTCCCAGGTGGGTGGGCTTGTGTATGTTCTAGGACCCCGTGTGTCTCTCCAACGAACGCTTCTGTGAGGCTGGGAGTTTCTTCTGCCACCACAACCCCCACAGTTTTTTAATTGTTTAATTTTTTTTTTACAGCCAGAGGGTTCAAGGCTTTAGTTTCCCATGCTGGAACCCTGTGCTGTGTGGTCTGTCTCGCTCCCCAGTTGTTCCTCCCAGCTTATCTGCATGTGAATGTGGGATATCCTGGTCCGCAGGCTACCGCCTCACCTGCTCGTCCACCACCCACCGCCTCCCACTTAGCTGTTGCCAGGCTGCCAGACTCCGCCCCTCCTACCAGTCTGGATGAAGGTTTCTTCTTTAACTCCTTGGTTGTCAGACTTCCATACGGTTTGATTTTCTGGCAGTTCTGCTTGTTTACTGTTTTTAAATTGGTGGTTACCCTTCCTTCAGCTGTGCAAGGAAGCAAAGTGTATCTACCTACACCTCCAAGTTGGCCGGAAGTCAAGATGAATTCCTTTAAAAACCCAAGTCAGGTCATCCATTTCTCAGCTCAAAGCCCTCCAGTTGCTCACACCCAAATCCAACGTCTTCACCACAGCCCCCATGTCCTACATTAGTGCTGCTCACAGTCCTGGTCTCCCACAAATAAACGGAAGCACATACCGTGTTCATGGACTGGAAGAATTAACATCATTAAAATATCCGTACTGCCCGAAGCAACCTGGAGATTCAATGAAATCGTTATCAAAATACCAATGACATCTTCCACAAATATAGAAAAAACGTTTCAAAATTTTACATGGAGCCATGAACAACCCCATACAGCCTCAGCAATCTTGAGAAAGAAGAACAAAGTAGGAAGGATCACAATACCAGATATCAAACTATATTATAAGGCCACTGTAATCAAAACAACCTGGTACTGGCATAAGAACAGACGCATAGAGAGAATACAGAACCCAGGAATGAACCCACGTCAATGTGGTTAATTAATATTTGTCAAAGGAAGCGAGAGCATACAGGAGAGTAAAAATCCCTTCTTCAAATCAATGGTGTTGGGAGAACTGAAATGGTATATGCAAAGAAATGAAACTAGACACCCACTTACACCATATACCAGAATAAAGGAAAAAATGGATAAAAGACTTAAGTATAAATCATGATGCCGTAAAATCCCTAGAAGAAAACATCAGCAGGAAAATTTCAGATGTCCCATGGAGTAATAGTTTTGCCAATATATCTCCTAGGGCAAGGGAAGTAAAGGAAAAAATAAACAGCCCTGGCTGGTGTGTGTGGCTCAGTGGACTGAGCACTGGCCTGTGAGCCAAAGGGTCACTGGTTCGATTCCCACTCAGGGTGCACACCCGGGTTGCGGGCCAGGTCCCCAGTGCGTGGGGTGCGCAAGGGTCAACCACACATCGATGTTTCTCTCCCCTCTTTCTCCTTCCCTTCCTCTCTCTCCAAAAATAAATAAATAAAATCTTTTTTAAAAAGAAAGGAAAAAATAAACAAATGGGACTGCATTTAAGTTAGAAAACTACAGCATGGATAAAGAAACCATCATCAAAATGAAAAGAGGGCACACTGCATGGGAGAACATCTTAGCCAACAATGTGTCCCTCAAGGCTTTTGTCTCCAGAATGTATAAGGACCTCATATGACTCAGCACCAGGAAGACAAACAATTCAGTGAAAAAATGGGCAATGGACCTGAACAGACACTTCTCCAAGGAGGACATACAGATGGTGCACAGACATATGAGAAGGTGCTCGACGTCACTAGCCATCGGAGAGACGCATGTGAAAAAGACAATGAGATATCACCTCACACCTGCCAGAACGGCCACCATGAATAAATCAGCAAACGACAAGTGCTGGCGAGGGTGTGGAGAAAGGGAAACCTAGTGCACTGTGGGTGAGATTACACACTGGTGCAGCCACTGTGAAAAACAGTATGGACTTTCCTCAGAAAGGTAAAAGTCAACTGCCTTTTGACCCAGCAATTCCACTGCTCGGAATATATCCTAAGATTCACAAAACACCAATTCAAAAGAACTTATGCACCCCAATGTTCAGAGCAGTGCTATTTACAATAGCCAAGTGCTGGGAACAGCCTAGGTGCCCATCAGTAAATGAGTGGATCAAAAAACTGTGGTACATTTGCACGGTGGAATACTACGCAGCAGAAAGGAAGAAGGAACCTCTGCCTTTTACAACAGCGTGGACAGAGCCGGAGACTATTATGCCAAGTGAAACAAGCCAGGCGGCGAATGCCGCATGACCTCACATATAAGAGGAGTCTAATGAACAAAATAAACTAACGAACAAAAAGGAACCATAAGCATGGAAACATGGAGCACACTGACAGGGCCCGGAGGGGAGGGGGAAGGGGGATAATGGTGGAAAGAAGAGGATGGGACTAGTCCAAGGATGTGTACGAATGACCCACGGACATGGACAACTGTGTGGGGATTGACTGGGGAGTGTGGGTGGGATGTGCTGAGGCGAGAAGAGGGGGAAATTGGGACAACCATAATACAGTAACCATTAAAAATGATTAAAATTACAATAAAGAAAAAAACCCCAAATATTTCAAGTATGGACACATCGAAAAAATTGGATTCCGTTTATTTCTTGTCCCTTTTGTAGGGTTTTGTTATGTGCTTTGGACATGGCGTCTTTGTCATATAGATAGGCAAACATATGTAGATATCTGCCTGATATATACTGGTGTTTACATGCATAAATAAAATAAGTGTACATATGAGAGAATTTTAATTTTAATGAATTTTATAAATCTTAAAAGACCACCGCATGGTGTGAGTTACGGTCTAGCTTTCTATTTTTCCTTCATGGAGACGTTCGTGCCATTGTTACCCCCAGTCCTCCTGAGGTACAGGAAATACCCCAGGGAGGTCCCCAGTGGCACCACGACGAGGACCCCAGTCGCAATGCCATCGATGGCCCCCACAGGGTAGGCCGGTTCGTTTTTATTTCTGCTGAAAGGAGAGGGAAAAGGGGGAGGGGAGAGGGCCCAAGCCCATTCAGTGGAAACCAGGAGGGGCCTTGCAGGGGAAGGCCTGGTCAGGGAGGAAGGATCTGTCACCTGGCTCTGTGGGGTGTGAACATGTTGTCATCACGCCGTCTTTTGACATCCCACTGCCAGCCATTGGGGAATTTTGTTTTGCATATTTGAAAACTTCCATTTGCTCTAACCCTGCAGGTACCCTCACACCTACCACTCCCATGTCTTGTCCACTTTCCTCCTAACTCCTCTTTCCCTCTTACACTGTGTCTCTTCCCTCCGTTTCTTCTTCTCCATCCCTGTCGACAGTCTCAGAGGGCAGGCCCTGACCTGCCGCTCGGTGCTGACTGATGATAAGGATGGGCCGACCATTTTCAGTGGTCCAGGAAGGGTGGGAAATACTTTACGCCATCTGATCCTTCCATCCCCATGAGGGATGGGGTGTCGCCTCCATGGGAAACAGACAGAATCTGGGATGGGAAGTACTTAAAAAATTAATGGAGGTAGCAGAACTGGTGGGGGATGAATAACATTTTCATCAAGTTCTGCTTGACATTATAGCTAATCACAACATTCATACAAATAATAACACCATTTGATAGCACCACCTGAGCCCTGACTGTGAGCGACGCTGTCTGCAGGCTTTAATCTCATTAGTCTCATAATAAACAGGCCCAGCTGTTTTATTCCAGTTTACAGACGAGGTACCGAGGCTCGGGTGGGTGAGAGCCGTGCCCGAGGTCAGACAGCTCGTGCGCGTGGAACTGAGACAAGGACCAGATTAGTCTAATTCTGGGTTCTTCCCCATGTCGCTCTACAGGCTCTGACTAGGCTCCCCGTCCCGCAAGGCTTTCATCCACCTCATGCCCCTGCCTGTGAGATATACAAGGGAGCATCGGGGAGAGGTCGAGGGTCACTTACATAGCACATCCAGCCTGAGGGGTCACTTTTGCTGGAGCTGACGGGGTTGGAGACCTCGCACTGATAATCCCCAGCGTCCTCCCTCCTGATGGGCTCTATGGTGAGGGTGCTGTTGTCCCCAGGCAGCTTCATCCTGTGAATGGGAGTCTCTGGTCACTGAACAACCACCGGATGGAGATCCCAGTGTCATTTATGATGCAGGTCAGGACCACAGTGTCCTTATGCTCTGCGACGGTGGTGCTCCTGGCTCGGACGGAGGGCTTCCCCACGGGCTCTGTGGAGAAACAGAGGAGGCAAGTAACTGAGAGTGGGCTCCTTCCTCAGAGATGTCAGCCACTCACAGTCCCCACGAGCCCTGATCGGGCACCAGAGGATGGTCCTGACCTCTGAAGAAGGACAAGTGTCCTTGTTCAGGTGACAGTCTATAAAGAGAGAGCTATATCACTCCCTCGAATACCAGATCACCCCAGGAGGACCTCTGACCCGTCCCCCTCCACATCTGTAGTGTCAGCCCCAGGAACCTCTTCTCAGCCCTTGTGTCCAGTGTCCTCAGCCTCAGGTGGAATTTTTCACCTGTGGACTTTTGTGTGACTATCTCCTGTAGTTTTCTCTGACTTTCTAAATGATCGAGGCTCCTTCCCATATGATGGTTAACCTAGATAAGGGAAGGCATTTCTTGTCTGTTCAATAATTTATAAGACAAAGAGACTAGCCCAGCCAGCCATCATTCCCTTAGGTCTCAATAAATTCCATCCGGAAGGACCTCTCAGTGTGAATAGGACTTTCACTTCCTGGCCTGTGGATTGAACATTACAAAGAAGAAAGGAAACTGCATGAGAGAAACAGTCACAGTTTAACAAAAGGTTGGGGCTCTCAGCCTTCTCCATAAACTATATGCTCTGTGGCCCTGCTCCTGTCTCGTGAAGGGGCTTCATGGATGAATCGACCCATTTGTCAAGTAAGTACCGCCATTCACTGCTGGTGTCATGCAGCGTTACACAGCGGGTGACTTCAGAGCCAGGACACAGCTCAGAAGCGTCTACACTATGGCTTGTTCTCTTCCCATTTCCATGCAGCCCGGCCCCAGGGAGGCTCTGGTGTCGGTCGGTGGCACAAATTGGCCAGGTTGAGGACTGGCTGCCCAGGCAACTCCTCCATGGGCCCCTGTCCCAGCACAGGTGGCAGCAGAGTCAGGCACAGGTGAGCCTGGGGCAGAGCGGAGAGCAGGGCTCTGTCCTGCTCACCCTCCTCGGAGGGGATTTTACCTTTTCATTTGGGGAAAAAGAGGTGAGCTTGATTCAAAGTCTCGTATGTTCCCTATAGCTCACGGAGTGGGTGCAAGATAAGAAACACGTGACAGAAGCAATGTGTTAATAAAAGAAGAAGCAACTTGTCCTGGAGTCCCCATGTTTGTTCTCCTCTGTGAGGCCCCCTCCCCTTCGTGGGGCTTTCTGGGACGGAGAGACGCCCCTCCTCACTTTCCAAGGCTGGACCCCAGCTCTGCCCTGAGAAATCAGAAGAACGAGGGGAGGAGAGAGTCCACAGAGACCTAGGGGAGGGTTCAGGGGAAGAGTCTGAGATGTGCTGAGTCCATGGCCACAGGATGGAGATCACATTTAGGGTTTTTTACTGAAAAGCAGACCGACCTCCACCCCAGAGCTCGGTGCCGATGGCCCAGGAGGCACTTACCAGACACTGTGACAGTCTTGACTGTGGTCCTATTGAGGCCAGTGACAGGGTTATGAGCGAGGCAGGTGTAGGATCCACTGTCATTCGCAGTGATGTTGGGGATAAAGAGCTCCTGTGTGGGTGGCGGGGACCCCCCATGGATAAGCCACGAATACTGTGCAGGCGGGTTAGAGGCCGCGTGGCAGGAGAGTCTGAGGGTTGCCCCTGGTAGGTAATGGGAGTCTGAGGGGGAAATGGTGTGGGGGGCATCTGGGTCACCAGAGCAAACAGAGCAAAGCCACACATGATGTAGCAGAGGGAAGCGGCAGCTCCTGGTCTGTGTAAGGGCCACAGTGTCCCCCTGAGCTGGGCCCCAGCCTTGTTTTAAAAAGTCCCAACCATAACCCCAGTGTTCACTGAGCCTGAGTCTGACACATGAGCCTGTTTGTCCATCACAGGTTGTAGACTCCGAGCCTCTCACGACAGGAGCCGCCCTTCACCTCCTCGTCTGGGCTTGGGGCTGGACCTGCCGGGACTGACCTGCCACAGGGAACCATGGCCTCTCTGCGTGTGCAGGGCGAGGGCCTGTGTATTTGGGCCTGAGAGGGATTTAGCTTAGCCTCTGGCAGTGTGGTCTTGGGTGGGTTGCCTGGGCCAGGCAAAGACAGGAGTTACAGCGAATGTTCAGGCGCTCACTGGGTTTCGGGTTTTACACTCACAGGGTCCTATGTCATTCCTTGTGACAAGGGGCAAAGTGAGAGTCCTGCTCTCCTTGGACTGCTCCTCCAGCCTGGTGCTGCCCTGGAGACTCTGACTGTTGATAAACTACAGGTAGGTGGTTTTCGGAGTCTGAGGTTACACGTTAACACTACAGTTCCCTTGTGCTTCTTTGGGTTGCGGTTGCTTGCGACGCTGCGTCTGGGTAACTCCGCTGTGCAGATAACCGAGAGAACATAGCCCCGTGAGGTGCCCTTGAATCCTCTAAAGGCACCTTCAATCAGGGTGATCACCTCTCACCTCTCAGTCAGCCTGAGCTTTTAATAGAGTAAGGCTAGTTTGTCTATCACACACAAATAAATGCATGGGGATATGGGGGCTCTGAGAATGTAGGGGCTCCAGCTCTGTGTCTGGGAGAAGGCACAGACTTTCTCAGGTGTAAGGGCCACAGTGTCCCTGTGAGCTGAGCCACAGCCTTGTTTTAAAAAGCCCCAGACAGAGCTCCCTGTGTTCACTGAGCCTCTGTATCTGAGTCTGAGACCCTGTATCAGGGTTTGATCGGGAAAGATATAGGCCTGGGAGTCAGAGGGCCACTCAACACCTGTCCTGGATCTTTGCTGACCAGCTGACTCTCTGACCAAATTGGGGTCTCACCTGAAATGTGCAAGTGCCGAATCCCTTCAAACAACACAGACCTATAGTACCAAGTTGAGTGTATTTCCACTGAAGCCTCACATTCCAGGCTTATCCTAGAGATGAGTCATGAAGGGCCATCCCGGAGTCCTTACACCTTGATAAGACTGGGCAGTGTGGCCTGGGACTGGATGATTGAGCAGAAACCATACACCAGGAGACCAGGAGTAAGTACGGTGGTCAGTTCAGGACCAAGGCTGCAGGACCACGAGGTGGGGCCGTGTTCCCAAGAATTCATTGGTGACTGACATGAGACAGTGACCCCAGGAAGTGCAGAGCAGAGCCCAGGAATGATTTAGACAAGGGTGAGGGACCCGGGAGCTGGCTGGCTTTGGCAGCAGGGCCAGGCTCTCTGCCCTTGGTCTTCAATGTCCCTTCTCTCACTGCAGTGGGCAGGGACCCTTCCTCTCATACCCAGACAACAGCAACTGCAGAAGGGGTGACTTGTGGAAAGTGGGGGGAGTATGAACTTGCTGAAAATATGGCCCCCATGGACCATTTCTCTTTGGCATTATGAGATAGAAATTGGAGTTAAAGTGTCAAAAAACACGTGAAAATCATTATTCATGCCCGGAAGATCTAGAGCAGTCTCTGGAAGAATCTCTCCATCTAGAGGACACTGAAAGTCACAGACCAAGCTCTGCAGTCCAAGTCCAAGCAGCCTCACACTGTGACTAAAGGAAGATGCTACAGTGGGTCTGAAATCAGTCAGTCTGTGAGGGGAGAGAGACTGTGAGTCCCGCTAGGAGGACAAAAGTGATCAGAGGGCAAACCTAGGTGTTTCTGTTGTGTTAAAGGAGGAATGACACCGAAGTGGCAGAAAAGATCTGTTTTATGTTAGTACATTTAGGAAGAAGGTCCCTGCCACCAGTGTCTATGGACAGTCAGACAAATGGGGAGAGGACCCCACACAAGCATGTGGCATGTGTTCGTCCTTTTCCTTCCAACTCAGGAAACAGAATTGGAGTTTGATCAAATTCATTCAAATTGGTAGCGGCTAAGAGGAAGGACAGAGGTTGGTGGATGTCGCTGTCTGAGAAAATCCCACTTATGGCAAAGGGGTCATCATGAGGACACGCCTGTGTGACATAGGCAGTGAGCCAGTCAGCTGGGGCAGGGTCGCCAGCCCGCCCTCGGGAAGGTCTCAACCTCAACGGGCAGAAGGGGAGCCTCACGCCAGGACACAGGATGTGCGTCTAGAGCCAGGGGTGAAGCGAGCCTGTGTGCTTTTGGGAACTGAGGGCTGTTCTTCAGCTTCTGACTCCCTGGTAGAGTCATACAGAGAGCAGATTAAGAGGCGACATGTCGCACTTCTAGCCAAGATGGAGACACAGGTAGATACGCTTAACTTCTTTGCACAACCAAAACAAGGATAACAACCAAGTTAAAAACAAAAACCAACCAGAACTGCCAGAAAATCGAACTGTTTGGAAGTCTGACACCCATGGGTATAAAGAAGCCAATTTCATCCACGTGGGTAGGAGAGGTGGAGATGGGGAGCCAGGGCAGAGAGAACACGGTGTGGGGGCAGTGAGGAAGCAGTGGCTTTGAAGCGCTGGCTGCGGTGGCCAGCGGGTAGGTCGGGCAGTCCCACACTCACATGCTTGGATAAAAATCAGGAGGGACACTTGGGGAGCGAGCAATCCCAGCTCCAGGCCAGACCAAGCAGCCCAGGGTTCCAGTGCTGGGAAAATAAAGCCTCATAACTTCTGGCTGTAAAAACCAGTGGGGATTGGGGCAGTGGAAGATGCTGCTGGTCTCTTAGGAGAGTGCATTTAAAGGCCCCGTATAGTCCTAGAAGGTATACAAACCCACTCACTCTGGAAACCACCACCAGGGCAGCAGCTAGAGGGACCCCAGATGCACACGGGAAATGGGTGAAATGACTGGAAGCGGGCAGAGTGACAAGCAAGCCTCTAGCCGCCAGAAAGCAGTATTGTCCCCTCCCCCACATACAAAGCCAAAAGGTGGAGAAGGGTCTTGTTCCCCCCTGGCGATTACCTATGGCTCCACTCCATACAATGTAACAGGTGCACCCAGACAGGGAATCAAAGCACCTCTACCTAATACACAGAAACAAACATGGGGAGGCTGCCAAACCAAGGAGACAAAGAAACATGGCTCAAATGAAAGAACAGAACAAAACCCCAGAAAAAGAACTAAATGAAACGGAGATTCAACTTATCAGGTGCAGAGGTCAAAACCCTGGTGATAAGGAATCTCAAAGAACCCGTTGGGTAGGCAGAAGCATAAGAGAAGAAATGAAAGCTACACTAAATGAAATAAAGAAAAATCTACAGGGAACCAACAGTGAAGGGATTGTAACCGGGATTCAAATCAGCTATTTGGAAGGTAAGGAAGAAATAAACAGTCAATCAATACACAGTGAAGAAACAAGAATTCAACAACAACAACAACAAGGCGAGAATAAGAAGACTCTGGACATCTTCAAAAGGCCAATATCTGAATCACAGGATTGCCAGAAGGAGAAGAGGAAGAGCAAGAAATCGAAAACTTAGTTGAAAAAAATAATGAAAGAAAACTTCCCTAATTTGGTGAAGGAAATAGACATAGAAGCCAAGGAAGTTCAGTGAGTCCGAACAAGTTGGACCCAAAGGGGACACCACCAAGACACATCATAATTAAAATATCAACGGTTAAAGATAAAAAGAGAATCTTAAAAACAGCAAGAGGTCCTGGCCAGAGTGGCTCAGTGGACTGAACACCGGACTGTGAAGCAAAGGGTCACTGGTTCGATTCCCAGTCAGGGCACATGCCTGGGTTGCAGGCCAGGTCCCCAGTAGGGGGCGTGCGAGAAACAACCACACATTGATGTTTTGCTCCCTCTCTTTCTCCCTCCCTTCCCCTCTCTCTAAAAATAAATAAATAAAATCTTTAAACAAACAGCAAGAGAAAAACAGAGAGTTACCTACAAGGAGTTCCCATTAGGCTGTCAGCTGATCTCTCAAAAGAAATGTGTAGGCAAGAAGGGACTGGCAAGAAGTATTCAAAGTGATGACTACAACCTAGATGACTCTGTCCAGCAAAGCTATCATTTTGGATGGAAGGGCAGATAAAGTGCTTCCCAGACAAGGTAAAGCTAAAGTAGTTCATCATCACCAAGCCCTTATTATATGAAATGTTAAAGGGGCTTATTTAAGAAAGAGAAGAAGATCAAAAGTATGAACAGTAAAATGACAACAAACTCACAACTATCAACAACTGAACCTAAAAAAAACAACAACTAAGAAAACAACTAGAAGAGGAACAGAAATGGAGATCGCATGGTGGGTTATCAGTGGGGAGTGGGAGTAGGGAGAATGGGGGAGAAGGTGCAGGGAATAAGAAGCATAATTGGTAGGTACAAAATAGATGGGGGTAGGTTTAGAATATTATAGGAAATGGGGCAGCCAAGAACTTCTACATAAAACCCATGGACATGAACTAAGGGCCAGGGGAATGCTGGAGGGAATGGGGGTACCAGGCAGAAGGGGATAAAGGGGAGGAAAAAAAATGGGACAGCTATAATAGCATAATCAATAAAATTACTTAAAAATGCAAATAAAAAGTCAATCTTAAAAAAAAAAAAA
>PVJD01011874.1:0-42981 GCA_004026545.1 Mormoops blainvillei | reverse complement strand
CATAGACTGAGAGTGAAGGAATGGAAAGAGAAATTTCAAGAAAGCATAAGCAAAAGAAAGCAGAAGTTGCAATACATATATTAGACAAAATAGACTTTAAGCTAAAAATGTTCAAAAGAGACAGAGAAGGTCATTATATTGTGATAAATGGGTCAATTCATTATGAGGACATAATAATTATAAATATTTGTGCACCCAACATCTGAGCACCTAAATATCTAAAGCAAATACTAACAGATCTGAAGTTAGAAATAGACGTATGCAATACAGTAAAAGTAGGGGATTTTAATACCCCATTTTCAACAATGGATAGGCCATCTAGACAGAGAATCAATAAAGAAACATTGGATTTGAACAATACTATAGACAAGATAGACATATACAGAACTTTCTGTCTGAAAATAAAATACACATTTTTTTCTTAGTGCACCTGGAACATTCTCCAGAATAGATCCTATGGTAGAACACAAAATAAGTTGTAATAAACGTAAGAAGATTGAAATTACATCAAGCATCTTTTCCAAACACTATGGTACGAAAGTAGAAACAAATTACAGAAAGAAAACTGGAAAATTCACAAATATGTGAAGATTAAACAACATGCTCCTGAACAAACAAGGGATCAAGGAAGAAATCAAAAAATATTTTGAGACAAATGAAAATGGAAACAAGGTACCAAAACTTATGGGATGCATCAAAAGTGGTTTGAAGAGAAGAGATCGCAGCAAAATATACCTGCATTAAGTAAAAAGAGAGATCTTAAACAACTTAACTTTACAACTTAAAAAACTAGAAGAAAAAAAACAAACTAAGCCTGAAGTTAGCAGAAGGGAGAAAATAACAAATACCAGAGCAGAAATAAATGAACTATAGACTAAAAAGACAATAGAAAAGATTAACAAAACCAAGAGTTCATCCTTTGAAAATATAAAATTGACAAACATTTAAGTCGACTGAGAAAAATAAAAAAATAAAATTATAAATGAAAGAAAACACATTGCAACTGATACCACACAAATACAAAAGATCAAAGCAGACTACTGTGAACATTTATACACCAGCAAAACTGAACAACCTAGAAGAAATGGATAAATTCTTAGAAACATACAACCTACCCAGACAGAATCATAAAGAAAAGGAGTATCTGAACAGACCAATTACTAGTAAGGAGATTGAATCAGTCATCAAAAACATCCCAACAAACAAGAGTCCAGGACCAGATGTCTTCACTTGTGAATTCTATCAAAATTTTAAAGAATAATACCAACCTTTTCCAAACTACTTCAAAAACAGAAGAGGAGAGAATACCTACCAACTCATTTTATGAGGGTAGCAATCACCCTACTACCAAAGCAAGACAAGGACACTACCTGAAAATTACTGGCCTTTATCCCTAATGAATATGTTGCAAAAATCCTCAACCAAGTATGACCAAGTTGAATTCAACAGTACATGAGAAGGATCACACACCATCAACAAATGAGATTTACTCCAGGGATGGTTCAACATCTACAACTCAAGCAATGTGATACATCACGTGATCAAAATGAATGATAAAAATCTTATTCTTTTTTGTGATGCAAAGCAGATTTATTTGCATGCCTAACAATGAGGATTAAGATACTAAATAAAGAGGATAGTAAGCTTCTGTCAAATGGGGATCAAGATCCTTAAGTAGCTGACTTTGGGACCTACTACAATGGAAAGACTTGCTGTGTTGCCTTCAAGCTTTAGCAGGTTTTTCAAATAGGCTTTCCCACTTGGTCAGCTCTCCTCATTTCTTCTCACAGCCAGCAAGGTATTCCAGATAATCTATGTTCTTCCAGGATCTTGCCCATGAAATCTAACAGATACATCCACAAGTCTTCATCCTGGGAAAAAAAAACAATGGGCAAAGGACCTGAGGACCTGAATAGAATTTTTTTTCCAAACAAGATATTCATATGGCCAACAGGCACATGAAAAGGTGCTCAGCATTACTAATCATCAGGGAAATGCAATTCAAAACCACATGAGTTATAACCCCCACCTATTAGAATGGCTATCCTTAAAAAACAGCAATAGATTCTAAGTGTTGGTGAGGATGTAGAGAAAAGGGAACCCTTGTGCATTGTTGGCAGAAATGTAAATTGATGAAGCCACTGTGGAAAACAGTATAGAGATTCCTCAAAAAAATTGAGCATTATTTACAATAAACAAGACATAGAAAGAACCTAAGTGCCCATTGAATAAGTGGTGTGTGTGTGTATGAGTGTAAGTATATATATTTAAACATACATAGACATATATACAGCAGGGTCTGGCACAAATAATGCCCCTTTTTTATTACAATATCTTTTATTGCAGAATTATAAGCATGTAATTCTGTAACATAATAATATCACTCTCAAGCACACTATATGACATTTTAGATAAAATGTTCACATTAAAACTATAAATTATTACACCATATTATTACCCTACCAACCGCACTCAAGTAGGTGTTACTTCTGCCAGACTCTGTATGAGGTCAGTCCTGAAAAAGCCCAGCCCTTGTTCACATAAGCAGAACAGTTTGTGAGACATCAGTGTAATTTGGCAGCCAACGAAGGGTGGACTGGAATGTGCCTACATGAACAATGACAACTTCACTGTACTAGTCTGTGGGAGCGGTAGACCCTGTCGAATGAGCATGTGTGCTGTGTGGCCACTGCATTCAAAGTGAGCAGGTAGAGCAAGGAATCTGCACCAAATTTTGCATTAAGTTTGAACATTCCTCTGCAGAAACTATTTGGATGATTCAAAAGATGACAGCTCTGGGCAACTGGTGATTGACAGCTTCATCACTACAACGCACCTGCTCAAGCATCATGTCTCATGCAGAGTTTTTTGGTGAAACATCAAATCCACTCTGGTGACTCAGCACCCACTACAGCCCAGATTTGGCACCCTGCAACTTCTGGCTTTTCCTAAAACTTAAATCACCTTTGAAAGGGAAGAGATTTCAGACCATCGATGAGATTCAGGAATATATGACAGGGCAGCTGATGGTGATTGGGAGAACTGTGTGAGGTCCCAAGATGCCTACTTTGAAGGGGACTGAGGCGTCATTGTCCTATGTACAATGTTTCTTGTATCTTCTTCAGTAAATGTCTATTTTTCATATTTCATGGCTAGATACCTTCTGCACAGACCTCTTATATGTACAATGAACTATTATTCAACATAAAAGAGTAGACTATCCTACCATTTGCAACAACATGGCTATTACTTAAGGGCATTTTGCTAAGTGAAGTAAGTCAGACAGAGAAAGACAAATACTTTATTATCTCACTTATGTGTGGAATTAAAAAAATAAAATAAAGCAGACATCATGGAAACAAAGTGTAGATTGGTGAATGCCAGAGGAAGGGAACAGTGGAGGAATGGGCGAGGGTGGTCAAAAGGCATAAACTCCTAGTTGTAAGATTAATAAATTCTGGAAATGTAAGTCACAGCATGGTGACTAATTAACACTGTGACATATTTGAAAGTTACTAGGAAAGTAGATCTTAAATGTTCCCAGCACAAAATAAAAATTACTATGTGAGGTAATGATTGTGTTATTTCACTATATACATACACATATATGTATGTACATATGTATATATATGTACATATATGTAAATATATATATAAATATATAAAATCATCACATGGTACACCTTAAACTTATACAATGTTATATATCAATTACATATCAATAAAGCTAGCAAAACAACTCTACACTACTAAAAAACCTATAAGTCAATAAAAAAGTCACAACAAAAATTTAAGTTACTTTGAATGGAATACAAATGAAAACAGCATATCACAGCTTGTGGGACACAGCTAATATGGTACTTATAGGAAAATGTATAGTATTAAATGCTACATTAATGAATAAGTTATTAATAATAATGCCACTTTATTTAACACTTTATAATTTAGAGAGCAAATTTATTTACACTTTGTTATTTGGGCTTTACTTTGAGGAGATTGAAACCAAGAGAGCAATTGAATGATTAAATCCAAGCCAGATACAGCAAATGGCAAACTAAGCCTATTCAAACTCCAGTGCTTTTTGGAATGCCCTCTCAGCCTTCTTTTTTCTAAGTTTGATGCAGCAACTTCCCTAAGTCCTTCCCCATACTTTCTCTGTTATACCACATACTACTTGGCACCATTTTCAATTTCTAAGCTTTATCATGATTTACATTGTCTCCACTAGTGAGGAGCAGAGTTGAGCATACTATAAACTGCACCTTTCAAAGAAATAAAAGGTAATTATTTACAACAAAAAACTTTCTTTTCTTGTTTCCACCCAGTTTGTTTCATTTATTTGCTTTTTGTCTTTTATAAATTTTTAAATTCAAATTAGTGCTGTTCTTTTTTATCATAATTTTGTATTACCATTTAAATTACCAAACCATTTAAATCAAACTATGTTGATGGCAAAGTCAGTTATCACTTTCTAAAGAAGCTCTCACAGTAAGCAAAATAGAGATCACTGAGAATTCAAAAGAGAATGAAAACACTGAGCCCCCTGAAACACGGAAGGAAGATGGAGTCGGGTCTGGAAAAACGGCAGGACATCTGTTCAGACCGTTTGACTCGACCAGGTAATTTTGTTCTGAGGTTATCTAAGGAAACCCCTTCTGTGTTTAAAGTGGAAAAATCCATTTTGTCTTCTTTAGGGACAGAGACTGACATCTAGCAGGATGTCTAATAAGGAGAGGATAAAGATTTGCTAAGTAGCAAACTTCTGATTTCAGCTGGGTTTGCTGAATTAAACAAAGGAAGCAGATTCTTCAATGAAGATAAAGCCCCTAATTAGCATGTAAGTGAATAGGATGCTGATGCTTCTAATCACTGCCTGGGGGGAATATTCAAACCCCAAGACAGCCCACATTTTTTTTTTCCTGCCTTGGTGACTTGTCTCTTCAGTAAATTAGCTTCTTGATTTTATAAAGAGGTTGACATTTGGAAAGATTCTGCAAATAGTATTTTCCCTCTTTTTCATTTACACATTTAATTTACTATTCAGTTGCCTCAAGATTGCCTGGCCTGTTTCAGTTATTTTCTTCTAGTATACATAGAACCATATAGAATAACCTTTTCTTTATCTATGTCCTGTAAGTACAGAAAACCCTCTTGATTCATAGGTTTACAGTATGCAGTTTTGAGTATGCAATGTGTTCCCCATTAACCATCGTTAATTTAGATGATACCTGTTCCTTGAAACATGCTCTCCTTGGTTAGAGTCAATCATTAAAAATAAGGTTTAAAAAGAAGAGAACAAATTTAATTTTTTTTTTTATTCTCACCCAAGGAGGACATTTTTTTCATTGCTTTTTAGAGGGAGAAGAAGGTAGAGAAACATAGCTGTGAGAGAGAAGCATCGATTGGTTCCACCAGGGATAAAACCCTCAACCTAGGTATGTGCCCTGACCGAGAATCAAACACACAACCTTTTGGTTATGGCCAAGGCACAAATTCAAACAACGGAAACATTGTAACAATGGAAAGATTGTTAAACAGGTTATTATAAAGAATCATTTTTTTCCTTTAGATGAATCCTTAGGATAAAATAAATGAAAAAACAAAACCACAGAATTAAAATTCAAATCAGGAATTTTGTGATTCCAAGTAGATATAAATTAATCCATAAACCAATAAATCAACATTAGTACATATAAAAATATATACCTTTATCTATATAAATGCCTAAGACAAAAGGATGCATACTAAAATATTTTCTCTACTTGGTCAATTATGGGTAATTTCTGTTTTCCTCATATTTTCCACAGGGAACATGAATTACTTTTGTAATACAGAAAAAGACATATTGTTTTTATAGAAAGAGAAATATGAGCATGTAGTAGAAATGCTTTGTCCTTAATATAACCAAAAGAAATTAAAACAAAATATTATGAAACAAAACAAAATTAGAAAAATGTCATTTGGCCAGAACATAAACATTTTTTGAAATGTAAAGTAAATGAGAATTTAATATATATTATGCATATTTATACAAGAGCATTCCAAATAATGCTTAATAAGTTACGTAGCTATTTTCTAAAAACACTGCAAAAAAAAGTAAAAGCAATAGGGAAGACATTTTAACCAGTGTTACTAAAATTAAAATTATAATCATCTATCTTTTAAACAGATTTGAATTGATGATTTTCACAATAAGACATCAAATCCCTGTTAGTGCATAAATGCCTACAAACGCTTAGGTGGGCCTTTCTAGACATTCCTTCCCAGAGCAGTTTTGTACTCTGCCCTACATTCATAACGGGGAGCACATGACATTTATCCCCTCTAACCTCGAGTTTGAAATGTCTGGGGGATCCTAACCTAAAGCAAGCCATGTAAGTGAATTGAGCTACATAATTTGCAGAGCCCAGCGAAAAGGGAAAACATAGAGTCCCTTGCTCAAAAATTAAGAATTTTGTGGCAGCAACAGCAGAGCATTAAAGCAAGTATGGGGCCCTTCCAAGCGCGGGACCCTGAGTAACCATGCAACTCCCACGTAGCTGAAGCCAGCCCTGAAGAGATGTGTGCTCCAGAGCAAGACGGGTCTCGGAGTCTTGTCCTGAAACCAGCTGCCTTTTACAAATTACTTATTGATTCCTCCATTTGCAATAATGGAGACACTCTATAGGGGTCTGATATGCAAAAGATCAGATACAGTGTCTGGCGTCAAACATAAACAAAGCTGGTCGCCAGTTAAAGTAGTAAGGACAACTTTTATTCAGTAATATACTATTGCAACACAGAAAAGAATCCAGTGTGAACTGATCTCAGGCAACTTTGATTTGTACAAAGATGACTGTGAATTTTAGAGGGAGAATGAGGGAGTCAGAATCAAGGCAAGCTGGGCTTTGTAAAGTCAGGAAAGTGCAATACTACAAAAAGCCAGAAGGACAGGGTTGGCCCAAGAGACACCCGCCTGGGTGTGCTGATGCTTATGAAGGTAGACTCCCGCCGTTCCACAGAGGCCGGAGACGATGATCCTATCTTCAGGTGTTGGCTGAACCAGTCAGTCTTTTGGCAGCCTCGAGCTTTACTTTAAGGTAGGCCTAGGGTCACCTAGGGATGCAAACTTGAGCTGTTAGGAACTGTTAGTGTTTGTTCAAGTCTTTATAAGCCAAGGTCGAGGCCTAGTGGAGAAGAGGGCGTGGAGGAGCCTGGTTAGAGTTTGGTCAAAGAGAAGATCCTTTTCTCTGGCATACGGTGATCAGTAAATTACAGCCTTTTCCCCTTTTCTAAACATGCATTTCTTCCATCATATCAAAAGAGCGAAAACATGAAGCAAACATTTTTTTCTTAATTTATCTCATTTTAAGTAACTCCAGTTATAATTAATAAGAGACGTCATGAAGAGCCACAGTGTGGCACAGTGAAATGGGATTTAAAATTAAATCCTGATTCCTGAAAGGCAAATTTTATAGAGGAAAGCACTATGATATATCTATTTTGAGGTATAAAAAACTTTGAATCTATCGATCTCTCATTTCATGTTCTTGGTAAATAGGAACATGGCTATTTGACTAAATGGCATTTTTAATAGAACAAAATCAAACTCAAAATGTTCTTTAAAATTAGATATTACCTAGCAAAAGGAAAAGAAATGACTCCTAGGTTAGCTTATGACACCAACTTTATCATTGCCTTGTTTCTAAACATCCTTTAAATGAAGAAGAAAGTGATGAGCAAATACTTTATTAAATTTGACAGATTTATTATGAGAGGTATGTCTGCTAGT
Source organism: Mormoops blainvillei (assembly GCA_004026545.1). NCBI lineage: Eukaryota > Metazoa > Chordata > Mammalia > Chiroptera > Mormoopidae > Mormoops > Mormoops blainvillei. The sequence goes on along the minus strand of PVJD01011874.1, from coordinate 35,210 downwards.
TAATGGTTGGTTGGGGCTATTGTTTCTCCAAGAGCGTGTAAGGCTCACTTGAGGGAGGTTGTTTAAAGTCACACATTCCTGGCTCCACACTAGATTTGCTGAATGAGAGACTCTCGCTAAAGGCTCTGATGCTGAGAGCCAGAAATCTCATTGTAAATAAGCTAATGATTCTTACAGACATTACAGCTGAACCGTCACATCCATGTAACACCTCACTCACGTGGGAATAGAAGACAGATGAGTGATTTAGTAAGATCTGCCTTGCGAAAAGATCAGAAACACAGCTTTTTTTCCGCTTCTTTTCCCTCCCCTGGTCGGTCGACCTCTGCTCCTTTGGGTCCACTGCCTGTGCAGGTTTTGGGAGGGGTTTGCTTTATTTGTTTGTCGTTGTTCCCTAAATCAAGCACCAGTTCCTGTATCCAAAAAAAAACCCAAAAACCTGAAACTGGTCGCTTGGCTCATATCTATGGAAAGAATTCCAGCACACCCCCTCCCGCCAATCCTGTCTCTCTCCTAGTTCTCTTCTTTCTACAGACTAGTGGAGGTTAGAGAGTAGGCGTATGCCTAAAGGGGCAAACAGGTCAAGCCCGCCTACCCACCTTCCCTTTGCCTTCGGTTTACATCGGAAGCAGATGCTTTTTCTGATCAGCCCCCTACAGCATGGGCTGGATCAGGGGTGTCTTCAGCAATGATGATGGCCTTTCATTCATCAAACCACATTCTATCAGGTTTTATCAACAAGGGAATGTATTTGCAAAACCATCGACGTTTAGGAATACAACCTGCAGCCATAAAATAGAGAATGGCTGGCTAGTCCACATGGGGATGAAAGCCGTGGTCTTTCTCTTATCATCACAGGGCTTGGCAAACTGTGTTAACAGTCCTCAGATTGTACGGCAACATGAATCTATTATCTATCCATATGGCCACCAACCTCCCTTGAGCGCTCTGTTGTTCTACGTAAGAGACATTATTGAATACAGGGTTTCCAGATTATGTAAGGTTACTTCAAATTAAGTTAGAAAGACTGTTGGAGTTTTGTAAAATTGTGCCACTACCATAATGCATTTATATAACCTCTTTGTGTACCATTTTTTCCTGTGAAAGATGGGGATTTGGAGGATTTAACAGATTCAATGGGTGAACTACGTTTCTCTGCATAGATGAAGAGAGAAAGTGGTTTCTTGATATACAACCTACTCCTGGTAAAGATGCTGTGATTGTTGAAATGATAAAGGATTTAGAACATTACATAAACTTAGTTGATAAAGCAGTGGCAGGGTTTGAGCAGATTGAATCCAATTTTGAAAGAAGCTCTACTGTGGATAAAATGCTATCAAACAGCATCTAATGCTATAGAGAAACTATTCGTGAAAGGAAGAGTCAATTAACACAGGAAACTTCATTGTTTTCTTATTTAAGAAACTGTCACAGCACCCCAACCTTCAGCAACCCACCACACCGATCAGTCAGTAGCTACCAACATTGCAGCAAGGTCTTCCACCAGCAAAAAGATAATGAATCGCTAAAGGCTCAGATGATGGTTAGCACTTTTTACCAATAAAACATATTTTAATTAAGGTATGTACTTTGTCATGTTAGACATAATGCTATTACATATCTAATAAATGACAGTAAACATAACTTTGTATGCACTGGGAAACCAAAAAAAAATTGTGTGACTCATTTTATTTTGATTTTTCCTTTCTTGCAATGATCTTGAACCAAACCTGTTATATCTCGAGGTGTGCCTATCAGTGGAGAGGGCAAAGGGTTTAAATGAAGGCTCAAGGCTTCATTAATGATGCCTCAAACATACCATGCAGACCCTTCATTAAAAAAATAAACTTGGTTCTTTCATCCTAGGATTTTTGTTTGTTTATTTTCCTCTATTACATTGTATAAATTGCTGGTTTTGAGTCAATTCCATACATGAAAATATAATTACAACGCTTCCGAGGTATGGACTAGGTTTTGAATGCCCTAGTAGATGAAGCTTTTATTGTACCTCTGTTAACTCTCAGTTCTGACAAGTTTGTGCCAGGTCCAATCAAATGTACAACTTTAGGGAGCTCTTTCCAATACACATATTTTTTTTCTTATCCTAAAGACACAAGAAAAGCAGCATATTTGGGGAAAAACCAGACCGAGCTGAGACCAAAAAGTGAAGCTTCAGATCTTTCTCCTGGTCCTTAGTCTGTGTGGCTTCACTGCAGTGAGGGGTACACTCACTTCTGAGGGAATGCTGGAGGAAAGGGGGACTGAGGGAGCGAGATGAGCTGCTGAGGAGGGAGCCACCAGAAAACAAGGGCCTTAGAAATGCAATAGCACTGGGAGGTGGGAAAAGAGAGGGAGAGGTGTGGGAAGGAGAGGGCAGAGATACTGAGAGTTAACTGTGGAAAGAACCCTAGAGCTATAGGGGGTTCAGTTCTAAAATAAGCTCCATTATTAAAGACAACAAATTCTGATTTTTTTAAATCTTTAGATTTTTCTTTTTTAGATAATCAACATGTCTCTTGTAAGACATTATAAACTCATGTTGCATTGAAATACAACTGAACAAAGAACAACTCTAATGAGAAACATTGTCAACTTGTTGCTGGTGAAAAGAAGTATCAAGTTGAATCTGTTATTGCCTCACTTAATGTTATTATTAATACTTACATGCTAGGTAATGTATAGCATTCTATGTTTGCTATAGTGTTCCAGATTAATGATGCCAGACAAAACCAGCTGTCTCTGGTTTTGTTCGATGAGATTCTTGTCATTCATCATTTACTGTCCCTATTTTAGGAACAGTATACCTGTGACTGAAATAATCAGAATAATTAGAGGCCCAGTCATATTTTCTCCATTAAATGCAGCCATTGGGAAATATGGGTGTCTTCAAATGGGATAAGGTTGCTAAAATTTTTCTAGGACATTCTCTATTCCAGTTAGTTTAGCTTGGTTTTTTTTTTTTCTTTGTCTTTGTTAAGAAAGGAAGGAAAAGAAGGTAGTTTTGTTTTCTAATTATTTCTAATTACACAATTAAAAAAAAAAAGTTTGATCCAGACACAGCCCAGAAGCCTAGAACTAGCAGTCACATTACAGTGTTTGAAATTTTTTTGCTGTTACTCATCAGTGCTTCATGGTATTGAAACAAGAAAGTGCTGACAAAACTATTCCATTCTCACTTTTGTTTGTTTGTTTCTAATATAGTGATTTAGAAAATTGTGTAATGTCAACTGTCTGGCAACATGACGTAAACAAGAGGAAAATTTCCATTGGTAAATTGTGATGATTCTGAAGTGGCAAAGGTTTGTCATTTTACTGTCAAGAAAACTAGTGAGACTAAAGATTTGAACTTCAAAAGGTTAGATTAATGGAAAAGGGAGGAAAATGTTCTTGAGCAGGTATCAAAGTTTCTTTAGTAGAATCTAAAAGTTTTAATACTCTGATTTGTCCTGTGTGTGTTAGATATGGTAACTCATCCATTTGTTCAGGAAATATTTTCTGAATGCCAACAATATGTCAGTATAAGGTGTACTAATTGAAGATATGTTTACATTTACAGGACAAGGAAGGATAAGTTTGATAACACAAATGGTCTTTATTTGATGTTTTCAGAAAACTGCACACTATGTTTGTTCAGTTAGGGGTTTATGAATTTGGTTAAGCTTGATGAAGAGAGATTAACCGTGATTTGATACTCTAAGATATTTTTTAAATTCCTTGGGCCCTGAGGGAGAAGACATTTGGCATGGTAATATTAGTGGTTGAACTATTTTTAAAATCATACATTAACGTTTTAAAATATTGGGCAATTGATCTGCCTTTCAAAATTAAGAGTTTTTGGTAGAAAATTGACAACAGTAAGACTTTAGAATAGATTTATTTCTGTGATAAAAGATTCTCCCTGCTTCCCTACTAAATAGAGCAAACAGGCATTTTTATGAAAATTTAAGAGAGAAACTTGCTCAATCCTTTCAAGCCCTGAGAGAGTATATAATTAAGCAGTGTGTCTAGCTAGAGCATTAGAAGTAAAAAGAATCTAAAATAATATATCCCTTCAACAATCCAACCCCCAGAAAGCTTACAGATACGCAAAGGGTGAATTTTTATACTTACCCAAGCTTCGGCAGTTAGCAGAACTGATTTAGAATCGGTATCTATTAGCTCCTGGTTCAAAGCTCCTTATTTTACATGAGGCACTCACTTTTTATCAACTGCGTGCATATTAATAATAAGTATTTCAAGCTTTATAAAGTATTAGTTGTGGGGGAAAGATGAATTTCATTTATTTTCTTTAAAATAATCTATTCCAATAAATAAGGTTCTCTGCTCAAAAAAAGTTATAAAAAAATGTTCTCCAATAAACTTCTCTATCACCTTGTGCCTTTTTAAAAAATATATATATATCGATTTTGTTTCATTGCTTTTAACTCCATTTCATCTCCAAAAAAGCCTTACTAGGTTAGCTGTTTGTGGTGTTTATCAGAGCTTAAGCTGTGAAGTAAGACCGTCTTTGCTATACATAATCTGACTTTTGTTAACTCTTGACTAACAAACTCCAAAAAAGGGTGATTATTAATATCTAAATGTTATTTCCTCCCAGTGTCAATAGAGATTTTTTTTAAATTATTGCTTATTAAACTGTTGATGTTGCAGGGAAAATCATAGGAAATTAATAAAATTTCTATCCACTTAGTTTTCTAAGTGTAAAGAAACTCTTTGCATATTTATTTTGTTTCTGGCCATCATTAAAATGAGGTCACTTTGACTTATGCGTTAAAGCACTTGTCAGAATTTTTAGATTTGCTTCTATGTATTTTTTCTGCTTCATTACCCTCAGATAGCACTGCCAGAAGGTGACTTCTGATTTGAAAGTATGAAGTTGGAGGATTAAAATGACTTTACCTACTTTTTGGAAAAATGTGTTATATTTGTGTTTACAGGACATTTTAATATCTTACTATGAACTCTTAATTTCATTTTCCTCTTTAACAGCTCTGTCCTCTAGGCTCTGTAGAGATTTGTACCTTGTAGTCTGCTGTGCATCTGAAACTGACGTTTACCAAACCCTGCTCTTTATTTTTTTAAGATATTCCGTTCAGTTTGCCCAGCCTTCCATCTTTCTACAGTATAAACTTTTCCTCTTCCCCATCCCATCTCAGTCTCCATAAAGTGTCCACTGTTATGCACCACTTTTAGAGATGAGGAATTGAAGATTCAGGGAAGTTAAGAGACCTGCCTACAGTCAGTCACACTGTCTGTAGTGGGGAAGCCAGGTTTTGAATACAAGCAGCCTTTTTCCAGAGCCCAGCTTCCGACTCCACCATCACTAACCCTGAGTCACTATATGTAACTTACTGAAATTCCCTGGCCTCAGTCTCCACGCTTGTCAGTTCAAGGTGTAATTTATACCTACCTCAGGGGGTTGAAAGAGTTCAGTGACTTAACACTTAACGGGTAACTCATAACAGTGAAAACTATAAAGACAATAGTGATAAAGATTTTGATGAAAATCATGATAATGAAAACAAAGAACATCGATTTCTAATATGATTAACACACTCACTAATTAAGACAGATCTGTCTAAGAGAAGCCAGTCTCACTCTATGAAAAAAAGGTGAAAAAATGTTTCACCTGCCAAGTGGTGTCAGATTTCAGCTAAAAGTACAGCAAGGGCCCGTTACACTGTACCTCTGAACTATCTGCGCTAAAGAGAATTGTTGTAAATGCAAGTCTGCAGAAAAACATCTTTGCTCCATGATTCGAAGTGTCTACACAGAACTGGTGCTACCTGTTTAATATTCATTATCCACTGTATTGGAGCATGTTACACAGACAGGCCTAGCATATGTGCTCAGCCTTTCCAAGGTAGCTGCAGGAGCTGAGCATAATTAAAATTAGACACAGGTATGTGAGCACATTCTTTATTCTTCTGAATAAAGAAATACTTTTCAATAGGATAAAAATATATAACCTTAACTCAACTAAAACTCTACCAGTATTTTATATAAGGCTAGTTTCTAATGGTTCTATGGTTACTAAAGTTGGAAAAACTGCCTTAATCCTCACTTTTTATAATTTTTAAATCACAAGACAGGCAGATAGCTGAGAGGCATGTATGAAGCCTCTCAACATGATTCTTGACTCCTTCACTTGTTATTTTTGCTCTATATATTTAAAAAGCTCTCTTGCTTTATGTTTATAATTTTTATATCTTCTTTGTGGATTGAATTTTTTTATCTCTACTGAAATACCTTTTAGTCCTGTTTAATATTCTTTTCCATGAATTCTATTTTACCTTATATTAATGTTTCTTTACTTTTTCCTTTTTATTGTTAGTCTGATATATTTTTAAATCCATTTATTACAATAGCTTTTTGTGTCATTTAGTTTTAAATATATCTGTTGCAAACACACATTTTGTTGTTTTGATGTTTCTTATTTCACATGTGCAGGAGTCTATATTTTAAGCAGGGAATTTGAATTTATGGTGATAACTCCTGTTTGAAATCATAATTTTATTTATAATTCTTTTTTCTTTGCTTACTTTTATTGTTTTCATCTTTACTTCCTAATGTTGTTCAAGCATCTTATTTCTAGCTTGTAGGAGTTTCAGTATCTTCAGTATATACTGATCTGTATATTGATTTGTCCATATCTGTATCCTTCCCCAATTAACATAAGAACATTAATATGTTTTTACTTCCTTTCTACAACCTTCCTCTCTCCCCATTCCTGCTTCATCTCACACTTAGATAATCTGTGATCAATTACTCACAGTTATGCATGTTTAACCTGTTATTTTATTCATTACTAGTTCTGATAGTCAACTCTCTTTTTCTTAGCTACAAGTCTTGTTTTGCCAGGGTACAAAGCCATACCTCTTTTAAGAAAAAGGCTAGATTAGCTAGGCATAAAATTATAGATTCAAAAACAATGTCCATCTGAATTTTAAATATATTCTTGTATTATATTCAGGGCTCTTGAAGAAAGAAATCCTGTTAAATTGATTCTCTTCCTTTGTAAGTCACCTCTCTTGTTCTACCCAGAAGCCCCCGGAAGTTCATTTATCCTTGTTTTCTGAAGTATCAGCATAATGTATGATTTGAGTCTCTTCAGTCTCTCTTCTTGGCACTTACAGGATCCTTTTCACCTAAAGACTTGTGTCTCAAGTTATGATATGATAATTAAATTATTTGCTTTACATATACTACCCTCTTTTACGTAATTCAGTAAAGAAGATGGTGAAACTTGCAGAATTATTCCCAAATCTCTTACTTATTTTTATACTTTGATATTGTTCATTAATGTTATGTTTAGGAGATTTTTTTCCCCCTTCTGTCTTCCAGCTCAGTAATACTCTTATATTTCAGATATAAGATATACCTCAGATATATCTCAGATATAAGCTATAACACATAAGATGTAATATTTAGCCAACCTATTGTTTTTTTAATATTCATGATTTAAATTTCTAAGATCTCTATTATTTGTCAATTAATATATTTTCAGTGTATGTAATACCCTAATCTGTATAAGGCAATAATTATTCTCATTTGATACAGTCTTTGTTTTACTCTTTTATACATATTTGCTAAGGCTGAGTGTTGTCTTTCTTTTTTGATGGTATTGATTTTTAGTAGCTGTTCAGTTATCCTTGGCCCTCTGCTCGTATTTGTGTTTGCAAATGTCTGTTTGCATCCCTAAAGATATAGGTTCTGATTACCAGATCTGGTTTTGGGGAAGCAGACTTAGCCTTGCTGCCAACCAGTATGCCAGGACCTTGGGTTGCACAGCTACCCAGGGCTTCTCATTTTCAGGGGGCCAGTGTGCTTCTGCTGGATTCCTCAGGCATTGTGTAAGTGGCTCCTGAGCCGATCTGTCTGGGATGTCCTGCAGGGTTCCTTGTTGGTCCCACCTGTTAACTCAGCACCATCCTCATCCCTCCAGCAGTCACTCTGGGGACGTGATTTATCCAGCCCTTATTCCTCTTTCAGTCTGATTACTTTTGCTTTGCCTCTCTGAGATTTCCTAAATTAATTTTTTTCTGCTGGTCATAGTCTTTTCTTTTTTTGGTGATATTTATGAGGGGATTAAAAAATGTTATTTCCATGATTTCCCAGGGTTTGGAGCCAAAGAAATGGTAGACAAACGTGAAAAGTTTACCATCAATAACCAATTTCCTACCCACTCCTGACATACTTCACCAAATTAAAGGGCATATGTTCTAATTTTATAAACAAAATAATTTAAAATTCTTTTCCAACTATTTTTTATCCATTTTATAAGGACTCTTCTGCTTATTCTGTTCTTATATACATCGTCAAATTTAATATTAGAATCCATAAGGAACCTACAGGATAGATTATAAAATAAAATTATTTAATTATTCAATACCTAAATAAATAGCATTAGGAAGTGTCAAATATTTAAGGTGTTTAAAACTACTCTGCTACCATTCGTTCCCTACCATCCTCATTTTTTTCTTACCACAAGTGTTTTAAAACCTAGATTGTTAGTCACCTTTTGTTATTCAGAGTTTAACTGGTTTTTCTGACTGCTGTTTCTTATCTTTGATCTCTGAAAATAAAGAACTGTTCCATATCCATCAGACTTTGGAAAATTTTTATGCAAAATATTTATCTTTATAACTGACTTTATTTTAACTTCTTTGTACCAGAATCATATAATTTTCCAACACTGATATTCTTTCAGAAATATAATGTATCATAAATATACGTCTGAAGGTATTAAACAAGTGTGGTATTTAGCTATTGTGAAAGAAATCAGAGTAGAAAATGTAAACTTAAGCATTGGTAAACTCTGAATAAAAAGATAGTGAACGTGAATATTCTGAAATAGGAGACATAGAGATTATGATTTGCATGAAACACACATTCACAGATTAGGGCACCACATGAAAAGCAAATGAAGAAAGAAGTTGCTCAATATTACTTGCCCCTTAAGGACTCATCAATCACCAATATATGATTTTCAGTGTAATTCGTAATGCAAAGTGAGAGACCTCTCTTTGATTTATTCAAGAAATATTTATTAAGTACCTATTATGAACCAAGTCCTTCAGATGCTTTATCTCACCTGGAATTTAAAGAGAAAATGTTTCTTTGCAGTGGAAGAACTTACATATATGCAGGATAATAATAACTATTTCTTAAACACAGTCATGTGTGGCAGGTGATATATCTATATCACATAGAATTCTCAGGTAAATCATATAATATGAATATTATTAACCCCCAAAAGACATTAAAACTCAGAAAGGCTATTTATCTTGTGAAAGGCCAGGCAGCCAAAATGCCAAACTAAGCCTATCTAACTCCAGAATTTTTGTTTATGCCACAAACAATACTTTCTTCACATTCTGCTCTTCTAATAACAAGACAAAAAACTAACTTTCAAGTCACTTAATTTCTAGTGTCTTTATTTCCTTACATGTACCTGTGGAAATTGGTTGGGATAGTTTCTAACACCCTTTTTGCATACTAGCTGTTGTTTTGTCAAAACACAGCAGATGGCAGTGTAGAGCAAAGACCAGCTAATCCATTTTCTTTTCTTGCCCCTATGACTCCACAGTGATTTCTCTTTCTGCTATTTGATATTACACAATCACTAAAAAAGTGAAAACTTTACTATACTTAATGAAATGTTGTATTATAGGTCAAAAATACAAAATTGTGCATAACATCTATCCATATATGCAAATAACCTAATCTATAAATTTACTTGTGTTATTGTTGATAATCTTCTGGGAATCAGAAGATTAAAGTTATGACTTCAAAAGTAAACATACATAAAACATAACAATACACATAGTATATTATACAAAGAGATACACATACAAACATAAACTTATATAATATTAATATATGATTTAAATTCATGCCAAAACCTAAAGTGCATAATTCACTCATTTATTCAATATTTATTGAACACCTCTTAAGTGCAGCACTATTACCATCCTAGAGATTCAGTAGTAAACACACAACTAATCCCGCCCTTATCAAACCTATGTTACATTGAGGAGGCAACATACTACTGAATAAAAGCAGAGTATATTAATGTATATAGTATGTCAGATGGCATTAAATAGCAAGGAGAAAAATATCAGAAGACAAATATGTCTATGTGAGAAAGGAGGGGCTTATATCTTATTTTATACATAATGTATTTTAAACAGACAGCTAGAGATATAATTGTATGGCAAGAGCTGATCAGAGAGTGTAAAAAATGCACAAGTTATGTCTTTTTAATCCAAATGGGAATCAGCTAGTGAAGAAACAAACGTAGAACCCAAGTACTAGTTTGTGTGGCATAGAAAATCTCTATAGAATACCATTTCTATAGAGTATCAGCTCAAGGGCATCAAGGTTTTGCAATGTTGATGCTACTAGATCTTACAAGACTAGGTAAGTTTTAGATTCATAAAGGTATTCCCGGTAAGTGAAATTACATGAGAAAAGGCTAGGGTTTGAAAATGAATACAGAATTCTTTCTTCTATGTTTTATATATTCAGATAAATGAAAGATTTTTCTCCTACGCAACATTGCCTAGCTAAGTTTATATGCAGATGGTCTTTCAGTTCTTCGGGCTTGAGATATAAAGCCATTCCTGGACAACAGAGGCAAAAACCAGTTCTGCATAGATTGTAGCAAACTCCAACGCTGAATACGGGTGGGAGGGACATGTAATACTGCCCCAGTGACTGCAGCCATGGGTTTTCTCCCATTAGAGAAATTCTACCCCCATTTCTATCTCTTAGAGACTTGTATTTAAATACCTCATTTATTCATAATGTATAGTCTCTGACTCCCTAATTTTCTATTAGTTTTTAGTTGATTTATTTGTCAGATTTAGAAAAAGCATTTAGTATCCCTGGATGAATGTTTCCAAAGAAGCATGTACAGTATGCCAGGTGGTAATATATGCGATGGAGAAAGTAAACTTCTAGTCGGCCTCTTTAGTCCGCTCCCAAACTTATCTCATGGTTAGTCCGGGCAGCATCTGTCTATGCTGTAAATGAGGGGGATGCTAAGGTATTAGGCTCAGAATAGACGAGAAAATCCACCAGAATGAAAAGGGCTCTGTAGGTTCTCTGTGTGCCCTTGCCTGAGGTTGGGCAGGATATTTGAAACTACATGAGGCACCCATGTATTTTTTAGTGGACATCTCAATTCCTAGGTGGCTCCTGGGGATGGATCTCAGACTCTCTAGAATTCTCCAGACAATACGAGTCGCAGATGGCAGTCCCAGATGACAGTACGTACTTCGGTTTCGGTGACAAAATTAACATTCCATAAACTCTAAAGTTTTCTTATTAGTGCATCAGTTGTTGGCTTCCCTTGGGATTGTACTATCCAAGTAAGGCCAACGCTAATATTGGAATTGATGAGTTCTAAGCACCAAGTATGTGGCCATAAAAATGCACCACTTCCATCTCTGGTTGCTGGAGCCTGCCTGTCAGAGGGCCTAGCTCCTTCTTTGGATCTGTCACCCGTTTGTGCCAAGCCTATGTTTCCATGTGCTGCTTCTGGCTGATGACTCAGCACATCAGGAACAGAGTGGCAGGCCCATCCACCGAACTGGTGGACCCTCCTGTGAGTGGCTTTGGCTTGTGTCCCGCCCATCATTCTGTCCAAACCTTTTTCAGAAATGCCTTGCAGCGAGAGGCTTCTCCTTCCTTGCCACTGTCCCTCCAGAGATGTCAGACCTGCTGTGAAGTCAGTCTCCCCACCTTCTCCGGTCCTTCCTCCATAAATCTCTGGCATATCTAATCTTGTCTTTGGCTTCTGCCTCACAACAGACCTGAATCAACACATCATACGACTGTGTATCTATCTTTAATGTGAAGACAGTCAACCCTCTTGATTTTCCGTCTTCCCCGTATTTACATACCCTTTAGTAAAGTACAGACCTGCTCTGTGAAAGTCATCATCTCTGATCGACACTGACAGAATCAACTGTGACAATGGTGGGATGAAGATGACATGTCTATAAGTACATCTCACCTTTCTTAGTTATGACAATCCAATTCTAAGTGCTCTGGGGTTCTGATGTTTTTCTTTAAATTTTATGATTGTCCATTTAACTGGCCTCTCTGATAGCATTAGGGACACTTGGTTGGCACACATGCATCTCCTCATTATGTGGTAGCATTAATGTTGTTTATCAAATACTACCAGTCTTCCTTTCGAGCCCACAGTAGGATTACATGTCCTCTTTAAACTTAGTTGTGACCATGTGACTTGCTTTGGCCAATAAAACATGAGCAAAAATGCTCTGTCACTGATGAGAAGACGCTTCAGAGGCCAATGAGCTGTCCTCAATCTCTTCTCACTGCTATGGAGAACTTAGAAATGTGTGTCCAGATGAAACCTTTGTCTGTCTATGCCCTTCAGTGACCGTAGGGAGCAGAGTGACCCTGTCACCTCACTGGCCATGTCGTGTGAGCAAGAAATAAGCTCGTGTTGTTTTAAGTCCCTGGGGAATTTGGAATTACTTGCCATCACAGCTTGTGCTGACACATACCTCTCCCCACTAAAAAGCTTCTTGAAAACATCAACTTTCTGTTCTTAAAGCACATAAAATAATACTTTAAGATAAATACTTATTTAAAGATTTTTAAATCATAAAATCTGATCCCAGCCTGATTTAAGGTTTTGATACATGTCATCAAAATATAAAAAGAGCTTTCTTTTAACCATTTTAGGAGTATGCATTTCCAAAGCTAATGCTCGAATAGTGAAAATAATGTTTATTTTCTTTGAGTCAAATGTGATTAAAGAAGGTACGTTATGAGTTTTTGATATTGTGGCTGAAAATTGAGCCAACTATTAAATGTTACTAAATATGAACAATCCAAATTCACATCATCATCCTCTAGCATCATCATCTTGAGGGCATTTGGGTCTTAATTGTAACAGTCAAGAAAACAAGTGAAAACAGTAAAGTTTCAGGTAATTTTCTATTCGTTAAGTTCATGCTAACACTTAAGCAGTGTTTGCTTCCCTGCCTGAGAGAATGACACATCCCTTTTGTCTCTATGCACACTCTATAGTTAATCTATGCATACTCTATAGTTATAACTCATACTTGCTGATTTTCTATAGTTATTTACCTGGAGCTATTATGTGAACTGTGATCTAATCCTTGCAGAATAGGGATTCTTTTCAACTTGGAAAACACGCATACTCTTCAAAGACAGACTGATGACTTACTTTGTCATCCTGAGAAGGGTGTTGATTAAAACCCTTGAGAGAAAATTAATTTTTAAAAAGCCCACATTATGAGAGATTTGGAGGGGGGTTTTCTCCCTATTAATAGAGTATCTGTCACAGGGCTCCCATGGTGACAAGTTAATAGTAGTACTACTCAAAACATCTTCAGAGAATATATATTGTACTTAAACTTAAAGCAAGTGAGAACCATCAGGAGAAAGTTCCTCATCCTACAAACCAAGTGGCAAAATCACGTGAGAGCCAATGGCATAGAAGGTACCAGGGTGGCAGTCCCATGTCCCATTGACCTTACCCCAGTGGTTGTCAGGTTGCTCTGCCTAAGAGAAGTAAAGAATTATAAATATATTTTAAGTTTCTATAATACCCTTGCTTCAAAATAATCATGGTGCCATAAAAGTCAGTTTTACGGGTTATCTGCATGGATAGATTCCATGTAAAAATGAAAAATTACATATTTTAACTATATGTCAATTATGTGATGCTAACTACCAGACTTTTTCTAATCATGCCAGAAATAAGATAAATAGAAAAATGAATTGGCCAAGATGTGGTCGTGTGTGGGACACCCTTGAACTTTGCCTAGTAGCTTGGCATTTTTGAAAACCATACTGACTAGAGTGGATTGAAGGAAGCTGACCCTAAAAGTACACTCTGAACTGCATTTTCAAGGACGCAGGCTGTTTAGAGAAGTAAAAGTCATGTTTGTATATGAAAAAAAAAGAAAAGGAGAAACAAACATATAGCAACACATTCTGGTGATTCTAATAAAGTATAACAAGAGATGATAAGAGCACGAGTCTTCTCCATAAAAGGTGGTGGAGAAGAAAATGCCATAGCACAGCTTCAGTCATAAATCGAAGTCTCCAGGTGTGTTCTTTGGAAATCGTTTCCAGAGCCACCTACTGTTTTTGTGAGGGTTTAGTACTGATCTCACATCCTTCCAAAATAAGAGAAGAGTGATTTCATCTTTTCACTCCCCACTCACATTCATAGATTAAATAAATAAATATTTAATGGAAGATAAATCAACACTTTAGAGTTCTGTGCATTATCTTTTGTCACTTTTCCAGAATTGGCGACATGCAAGGCTATCCTGTAAGCAATAACCTCTTTAAAAATGTAGTTGGTGATACCTGAAAATGGCATTACTAAGATTTTAGAAATGGCACAAGTTTCCATTGAATTGTTAATAAAGTGCATAGAATCATATTAGCAATAATAAGAGTTGGTTTAGGGAAACAAAGGAAAAAATAAACAAATGGGACTACATCAAATTAAAGAGCTTCAGCACAGCTAAAGAAATGATCATCAAAATGAAAAGGGAACCTACTATAGTGGAACATATTTGCCAGTGAGACATCAGACAAGGGTTTAATATCCAAAATGTCTAAAGAACTCATACGACTCAACACCAGGAATATAAACAATCCGGTCTGAAAACTGGGCAAAGGACCTGAATAGACACTTCTCCAAGGAGGACATACAGATGACCATTGACATATGAAAAAATGCTCAACATCACTAGCCATCAGAGAGAGGCAAATTAAAACCACAATGAGATACCACTTCACACCTGCCAAAATGGCCATCACTAATAAATCGACAAACAAGTGCTGGCGAGGACGTGGAGAAAAGGGAACCCTAGTGCACTGTTGGTGGGAATGCAGACTGGTGCAGACACTGTGGAAAACAGTTTGGAATTTCCTCAGAAAATTAAAAATGGAACTGCCTTTTGACCCAGTGATTCCACTGCTGGAAATATACTTGAAGAACCCTGAAACACCAATTCAGAAGAACTTATGCACCCCTATGTTCATAGCAGCATTATTTACAATAGCCAAGATTTGGAAACAGCCTAAGTGCCCAACAGTAAATGAGTGGATTAAAAACCTGTGGTTCATTACATAATGGAATACTATGCTGCCAAAAAAGGAGGAATTAAAAACAGGAATTTCTACCTTTTGCAATAGCATGGATGGAACTGGAGATTATTATTCTAAGAGAAATAAACCAGTCAATGAAAGACAAATACCATATGATCTCACATATAAATGAAATCCAAAGAACAAAATAAACTAACAAGCAAAATAGAACAAGAGGCATAGAAACATGGAACAGCTAGCTGTGAGAGGGGAGTGGGGCGGAGGGGACTCGTTGAAAGAATGTGAAGGGATTAGTCAAAGAACATATATGAAGGACTGATGGACATGGATAGTGGTGTGGGGACTGACTGTGGGAATGAGTGGGTGGGTTGGATGGAGGGGGGCAAGGTGGAAAAAACTGGGATGACTGTAAGAGCATAAACAGTAAAATATTTAAATTTAATAATAAGACTCAGTTTAGGTTCCAGTTCTAAACTTTGCTAAAGCTATTTTAACTTATGTGAAAGTTAGTTTCTTTTCAATAAAATTAGGATCAAAACAATACGTGCCCTACTTATACCTCACAAATATGCTCTGAAGACAGAATAAGATCTGTAAATAAATGAATTTGCATACTCTAAAACTCCAGGCAAATCTAAGGGGTTATTATATAAATATACATATGACATTAATGCTCACTCTCCTGACTTAAAATGATTTTTTCCTCCTAAAGTTTTCAATAAGAGAACTGCAAACATTAGCCCATTTGGCCTCAGCAGGGTATAGCTGTGTGCTTACAGAGAAACAGGGCAATAAAGAACATGTGGGAACTTGGCATTGACCCACCTACTCAGGTAGATGTGTGGAGAGCCAGTTATCACACATTATTGTAATTGTTTTTTAACTATCTGCCTCCCCTTGCTAAAGCAGAGATAACATCTATTTTAGGAACTGTTGCATCACCAGCACTATGCATAGGATCCGGCCTAGAGCAAACCCTTAATAAAAACGAATAAATAAACGAAAAGATAGATGGGTGGGTGGTTGCTTGGATGGATGAATGAACGAATGGATTATCCCAGAGCCAATCATGGCTACAGTCAGGAAAAAAGTCAAAACCAGTCCAAATCCATGGTTTTAATAGGGTATCCTAAAAGAGACTGCAGGGTTAGTACACAGTAGTGTGACCTACTAGGCAATCCACATCTGGAGGGTCCGTCCTTGGATAACATGCTGGAGACAGAGACTGATGAAAGCAAGAAAGGCCTCAGATAGATTGGAGGTTATCAGATCAGACTCAGAAATGTGAATGAGGCAGATGCCCCAGCTTCCAGAGCAGATCGAAATGCTTATAAGTTTACTAGAATTCCATAAGGGGACAGAGGCGAAATCCCATAGTTAGGGATTAGAGCCCCGAGGGAAGTCAGGCTTGGGCCAGCCAAGAGCATAATTTTGAGAACAGGGATGAGATGGGAGGCTGGACCAGGGGAATCATTTTAGGAGCACTGAGGCCCCAGATGGGACAATCAGCATGAGTGGTGTGTCCAAAGAGAAGTAGAAAACCCGAAGCCACTCAGCCACATTGACTGAGGCGCTGGGTAGGATTACATTGGCATGAGAAGAGCATTAGCAGGTGTGGCTATACAAAGCCAAATATAGCCCCGTCGGCGGCATGATCATCTGCCCCACGTGTATCAAGCTTTTAGTGTCATTTTGAGATTAAAGGTTATATGTAAACTAATGGTTTACAAAGGATAGAAACATTGTTAAAAATTGTATACAAGTAGTTAGTTCCCAGATTACAGAGTATGCCTTATACTAAGAGAGGTGTTATTATACACACAGTGACAAATGTCAGCTCTTCTTTTTCACTCCCAAGGCAGTCTTTTACTGTTGCGTTTGCCTTGACAACTAATATTCAGACAGTCCATAATTGTTGGCACTTACAGTCAAAATTGTCTGCACACCCCTCTCTGGTTCGGTGTAGGATGGACCTAGCAAAGACCACAAGTTTATCAGGTTCCAGTTTCCAGTGTGTCAGTCCACCCACACTCTAGGATTTGTTTGACTGTCGAGAGAAAAAAAGAATAAAATCAAAATCTGGTTTAGATTATTATAATGTATGAGTGAGGGGGCATTGCTTGACTGACAGGACTCCTCAAAATAAGTGCTACTGTGACCAAAGAAAGATTTGGCAAACTGTACGCTTCATGCTTTGTCATGCTGTGAAAAACTCAAAGGAATTTAGAATCAATATGGTACAAGTAAGTATAAAAGGCAGAATTTGAATTTCATGATTTTAAAATGTCAAGCATGGGCTCTGATGGCTCAGTGTTTCAATTCTTCCTCATAAAGCAGCAATTTTATTTCTTCAAAACTAACACATTTCTTGAAAATGACCAATTAAGAGTTTTATATACACTCTGCTCTGATAGAATTCACAATTTTTGTATTTTATTTATTGTCATAAAATTGATTTAAATGAACATACACTAGTTGGGATGGACAGTCTCCTAATTAAAATAGAAGTTTTTGTTTCTCATCAAACCTCATCCTAATAGAAGCCATTCTACAGGTGATGAGCAGATGTATGGACCACATAACAACTCAATTCTTTTTTTTTTTTTAAGATTTTTTATTTTATTTTTAGACAGAGGGGAAGGGAAGGAGAGAGCGAGAGAAACATCAATGTGTGGTTGCCTCTCATGCGCCCCCTACCAGGGACCTGGCCCGCAACCCAGGCATGTGCCCTAACTGGGGAATAGAACCAGCGACCCTTTGGTTCACAGGCCGAAGCTCAATCCACTGAGCTATACCAGAGGGGAAAATCAGTTCTTAATCTGGATGAAGATGGGTTGACCAAGGTTTTTTTCCTCAAGGTGCAGTATGTCTTAAGACCCCTAATATGAATGGACTAAATGTAAAACATCAACATCCTCCCTTACCTACTGACACTTAAGTCACATTGGGCTTGGTTTCTAGCCAACTTCTCTTATCACCTATTCATACCTTTGAATTTATGTCTGGTACCTAAATAGTCTTCATTTCATAATTAAAATCTAGTCTGTTTCTTGTATCTATTTTATTGCTATTGACTAGTTTGGTAGGGCTTGATCATGAAACAAGCTAACACAATTTTGGGTTATGACTAAGAAGTCCCATTATATTCACCTCAGTAGTACTTATAAAATAGCTTTATAAATTAAAATATTTTGGTAATCTACAACTCCTTATCTCACTATTATCCACAAGCAGATTAACATGTTAACGATGTTAATTATGTATCTCTTATTATAAAGTAAGCTATTTTATTACTCTAAAAGATCACTTAAGCATTTCCTATAAAGGCAGGAAACTCTTAGAGAAGAACTTAGAAACAGTTATGTTAACGTATTTGTCCCGCTTTGGTTCAGAGGAAGGTTAAGGAAGATTTGACTTTAATTGTCTTCTGGAAATCAAACATAGGGGTAAGTTAGTAGAGTCGGCTGGAAAATATGCTTTCATGTCATTCCAGAACAGAGTCCTTTGACCCAAATCAGGTGCCCGAAGGCAAAGAATAAGGGTCCTTAGAATCTCAGCCTGGTCTTATTCAATCTACACTCAAAGTTTGCCACACCTTTAGGAATTCTGGCCTTCTGGGCCCGCTTAGTTTGAGAGCAAAGGTAAAAGTGTTGCTGGACAGGGGACCTGGCCCTGAGTGGGTCTGCCCAGGGCCAGCCAGGAACGCGAGGCCTCTTGACTTCATTTAGACAGAGGTGGACTAAGGTCGGCGGAGGCCCAGGCGCAGAAGAAAATATTTAAACATACTATGAGGTTTAACCGCCGATTGTAAACTTGTACATTATTAAAATTGCACATCTGAAATCAAACTTGGTGTCATTAGAAAAAAGTGTAAAGTCAGGGTTTTGCGGGGCCCTTCAGAAGTTGGGGCCCAGGGCGCGCACCCCGTGTGCCCCCCGTTAAATCTACCTCTGCCTATAGAAAAGTTTTTACGATACAAATCCAGGTGACTATGATGGTATGTTTATTAAAACTGGGACAGTGGAACAAGGAAGGGCTTAGCATAGAAGAAGCAGCAGGAGAGCCCAGGCTGGGCTGCCTTAGTTCATTAGGAAGTCAGAGAAAAGGGGCCTTGGGGACAGGTTCTGGGAATTAGCCTGGGACCAGCTCCCGCTGCCCATTGCTTCCCCGGTTGCAAGTCTCATGGGGTACTAGAGTTTAAGAGGTGCTTTTGGGGGAAGAAGAGGGGAATGGGAATGGAGGAAATGGTACAGGCCGCTCCTCTGGGTGAGAGCTCGAATGCTGGGTCCTTTGTCTTGAGGCTTTTATCCCTCCCTTGCTGGTGGGAATCTTAGGGGAGGTCTCAGAGGAGAGTTTCAGCAGAATATTCATCAGCTCTCCAGGGACCTGGTCTCCATTGATTGATCAGTGCCAGGCAGGGGCTGGTTAGTCACTGCAGCTGGCTCTGGTGTCGCCCACCTGGTTCTGCTGCTTTTCTGGGCCTGGAGCTGAAATCCAGCCAAGGCCAAAATGTCATCTCTAGGGAGGGGACCTTCTGGGTCTGGCCGTAAATTGCTTGGCCAGTTTGTTCAGCTGTCTGTCTCAGTTTCCCTATTCCACTTGGCAAGGAATTTCTCTAGTTTTTTACTTCTTATCTCAGAGGCACAGTTATCCCCAGGTTTGACCACCAGACCCATATATCCACATATCTCCATCTGTTTGTTCCACAGGCATATCAAACTCAGACTCTTCAAGAAAGAACTTCTATCAACCCCTTATCCTCTGAAACGAGATAGTCCCAATTCATTACTGTTCATATCAGGTCATTTAATCAATCATTTATTTATTATATTTCTTTCAAAAAATACTTATTAAGATTACTTCAGGCACTGGGCTAAGTACTAGCTAGAGATGAAAAGAGATAATGCCTTGCTACACAGAATTAAGCATTTTCTTTACTTTGATCTGAGCCTGGTGGGCAGAGCTAGTCTAACGATTTATAATTGTACACTGATATGCATGATTTCTCATTAGAATATGAGCTCCCTAGGCATGTTTTTAACTTTATTTTTAAATATGCTAAGAATTATTGAATCAACTTTTTTTAATGCTAAAATGATATGGAAAGATAACCAGTTTTTCTAGGCTACAAACTGAAGTTCTGTTAAACCATACTCACCTCAAATGATCCTGTTCATCTCTGGTATATAATTAAGTAAATACTGTTACTGAGATTTGGGCAGTAGATCATATGCAACTATTAAAAACTCTACCAATGTTAACAATTGTACAACCATGAGGAGTATATTTTGCAAAAAAATATTTTCTATGATGTTGGCCATTAAAATTTGAAAATAATGAGCTTATAGGTCAATTCTATTCTGGGTAGCACCTTTGTATAACTGGCAGATAAATGCAGGAAGGAGACATCCAGTCTGCAGGTAAACTGACGTTTCTTTTGGAATCTTATAGTCTTAGTGCTGTAAGAGAAATGTGGCTCCCATGAGGTCACTAATATCCTTAGTAATTGTTTAATGTCTGATTTACATATATAAAAAATAAAATTTAAAAGATTCCCAAAGAATATTAAAAGAGTAACCTTTTTAACAAAGAATGACAAACTATCCATAGCATAATCAAGAACAACAGATTACTATAACTTGTCTTCAGATATTATTTATGAATATAGTTATTTCATTTGTACTGGCATTTGCTGATGTTTGTTTTCTTTGTGAGAAGCATTAGCAAGCAGTGTGTCAGGACCTACCCGAAGATAAGGCTCAGTGAAACCACTGTGCAAGCGTAGATTATCAGAACCCTCTCCTGGTTCTACTCCACGTTGTGCCTGAGGCAAAACCTGGCGAGTTGCACTTTTTACAAATGTTTCTGTTATTTCTCAACACTGGCTAACAAGATAGGAAAATGTCTCCTTGCTTAATTATGTGATGATTGATTGCAGTGTTCAAAACAGAGGCGCTTGGAGATGTTCTTCCTGTCTTTATACCCCTGGAGGCCACACCGATTTTCTGTAAGTCCCTGAACAGTATTTAGAAAGAGCCCATTGACTCTGCGGTGGCCCAACTATGAATATTCTCAAAATCAGACATTAGGTGAAATGATTGACCTCTATAGGAGAGAGAATTAGGCTTTAATAGACTTGGTAAATTAAAAGAAATATCATTTGTTCTTTTTACTTTGTCCTTGTCTCTGGTAAGAAACTTGTCCTTTGATCTTAAAGTTTTTTAAAGAATTCTGGTTTGCAAAAGATGAACTTTGCATTTTCTCATTTCTTATACCCTTATCCTAATTTTCTGCCCTTTTGCTGATAGTGCTCTCTAAGTGTCTTGTTAATTATCTTTGCAGCTTCTGCATTTAATACCTATTATAGAAGAAACACACTATATCACTAAATTTATGTTTAGTAATAATTTTAAATGCTCTTTTAAATGTACGTGACAATCGTCCGTCTTTTATTCGCTGCTAAGACAACGTTCAAAAGTCATATCAATTTCCTCCGACTTAGTTCTCATTTGCTAACACTTGAAAAGTGAATAATGAGTAACTCACACCAAGCTTCTGACTCAGCTTCTTTTTCTTTCAATACGGTTTTTGGAGATTTGCTAGCCCTGTTGCTCCAATGTTTCCTTGAAAGATACATACAAAGGCAAAAACAAATTGCTTCTATAAATATTGCAAATGAGAACAGTGGCCCATGAAAGCTTAGTGTACTTTGTTGCTCTGATTTATTAAATAAAGCTGGAGATGATGAAGTATAAAAGAGAAAATGTGTCCGTCATTTCAAGATGATTTACAGAGATGAAAGGAAAAAATAAGATATAGGTTACATCTAAACTGATTGAAAAGATGTAGGCTACATCTAAATCTTTTTGAAATCTTCCACACAGAACAGTCCTCACCTGGGAATGTCACGTGGCTGAGCTAAATATAACATGTGAGCTGCTGGAGGGTTTTAATTTAAACGAATGCTAGTTTTATCAGAGTACAAAAGTAGATCTGCCCAGGAGCCATGCCATCAGATATTGTTATGACTCACATTTCTGCCTTGACAAATTTCTGTTTTAATGTCAGAATTCAGTGACTAATTTCAGGTTTGTAATTTTCTTTTTTTTTTTTAATTTTTATTGAATTTATTGAGGTGACATTTGTTAATAACATTATATAGGTTTCAGGTGTACAATTCTATAGTACATCATCTGTATAGTGTATTGTGTGTTCACTACCCAAAGTCAAGTCTCTTTACATCACCATTTGTCCCCCTTTACCCTCTTCCAACTCCCCCCACCCCCTCTTTCCCTCTTGTAATCACCATACTGTTGCCTGTGTCTATAATTTTTTGTTTGCTCAATCCTTTTACCTTTTTCACCCAGCCCTCTATCAACCACCTCCCCTGGGAAAGTTGTCAATCTGTTCTCTAAATCTTTGAGTCTGTTCCTATTTTGTTTGTCAGTTTATTTTGTTAATTAAATTCCACATATGAGTGAACTCATATGGTATTTGTCTTTCTCTGATGGGTTTATTTCACTTAGCATAATAGTCTCCAGGTCCATCATGTAAAATTTCCTTCTTTTTTATGGTTGAATAGTATTCCATTGTATAAATGTAACACAGCTTTTTTATTCACCCATCTACTGATGGACACTTGGGCTGCTTCCAAATCTTGGCTACTGTAAATAATGCTGCAGTGAACATGGGGGTGCATATATTGTTTCAAAATAGTGTTTCAGGTTTCTTCTGATAGATTCCCAGAAGTGGAATCACAGAGTCATATGGCACTTTATTTTTAATTTTTTGAGGTAACTCCATACTGTTTTCCACAATGACTGCACCGATCTGCATTCCCATCAACAGTGTGTGAGGGTTCCCTTTTCTCCACATCCTCATCAGCCCTTGTTTGATTTACTGATGATAGCTATACTGACAGATGTGAGGTTATATCTCATTGTGGTTTAAATTTGCATTTCTCTGAAGATCAGTGAAGTTGAGCATCTTTTCATAACTCTATTGTCCACCTGTATGTCCTCTTTGGAGAAGCGTCTATTCAGATCCTTTGCCCATTTTTTTAATTGGATTGTTTTTCTTGGTCAGGATACAAACACCTGATCAGGTGAAACATTGGTGAATATGTTCTTCCATTCAGCGGGTTATCTTTTTACTTTGTTGATGATTTCCTTTGCTGTGCAAAAGCTTTTGTGTTTGATAACTCCCGTTTGTTTATATTTTCTTTTGTTCCCTTTCCTGAGGAGATATATCAGAAAAAATATTGCCACAAGAAATGCTGAGATTTTACTGCCTAGGTTTTCTTCTAGAATTTTTATAGTTTTGAGTCTTATACTGAATCTTTAATCCATTTTGAGTTTATTCTTGTGCATGGTGGAAAAATGTAGTCTAGTTTTATTTTTTTTCAAGTATCTGTTCCAATTTTTTAAAGAACATTTATCAAAGAGACTGTCTCTATCCCACTGTAACTTTTTTCCAGTTTTGTCAAATATTAATTGACCATAAAGGTGTGGGTTTATTTCTGGACAGTCTATTGTGTTTCATTGATCTATTTGTCTGATTTTATGCCAGCACCATACTGTTTTGATTACTTTGGCCTTGTAATATACTTTGATGTCAGGTAGCGTGATTCCTCCAACTTTGTTCTTTCTTTCTCAAGATTTCTGTGTCTATTCAGGTTTCTTTATGGTTCCCTATGATTTTTGGAATATTTGTGCTAGCTCTGAGAAATATGCAATTGGTATCTTGATAGGAATTGCAATAATTTATAGGTTGCTTTGGGTAGTATGGGCATTTCAATGATGTTAATTCTTCCTATCCATGAACACAGCATGTGCCTCCACTTATTTGTATCTTTTTCATTTTCTTTCTTCAGTGTCTTATAATTTTCCAAGTACTCACCTTTTATATACTTGTTTAAATTTATTCCCAGGTGTTGTTTTTATGTAATTGTAAATGGGATTTTCTTACTTTCCCTTTCTGATAGTTCATTATTGGTGCATATAAATGCAACTGATTTCTGAATATTTATTTTGTATCCTGCTACTTACTGAATTCATTTACTAGTTCCAGTAGTTTTGGGTGGAATCTTTAGGTTTCTCTATATACAGTATCATGTACAATAATGGTTTTAATTCTTCTGTTTCAATTTGGAGTCCTTTTATTTCTTCTTCTTGTCTGATTACCATGGCAAAGACTTCCAGTACGATGTTGAATAAGAGTGGTGAAAGCAGACATCACTGTCTTGTTCCTGTTTTTATGGGAAATGCTTTTGGCTTTTGCCCATTGAGTATGATGTTGGCTGAAGGTTTTCATCTCTCTCTCTGATTTGTCATATATGGCCTTTGTTATGTTGAGGTATGTTCCCTCTATTCCCACTTTGCTGAGAGTTTTCATCATAAGCGGGTGCTGGATTATATCAAATGCCTTTTCTACATCTAGTGACATGATCATGTGATTTTTTTTATTTTCCATTTTGTTTATGTAGTGTATTATATTTATTGATTTGTGGATATTGTACCAACCTTGCATCACTGGAATAAGTTGCACTTGATCATGGTATATAATCTTTTCAATGTATTGCAGATTGGGTTTGCTAATGTTTTGTTAACGATTTTAACATCAGGGATATTGGCCTACAGTTTTCTTTCTTTGTAGCATCTTTATCTGCTTTGGGAATTAGGATAATGTTGGCCTCATAAAATAAGCTTGGAAGTCTCCCCTCCTTTTGAATTTTTTGGAATAGTTTGAGAAGGACAGTGTGAGTTCTTTCAATGTTTGGTAAAATTCACCCGTGAAGTCACCTGGTCCAGTACTTTTACTTGTTAAAATTTTTTTGATTACTGTTTCAATTTTATTAATTGTAATCTATATATTCAGATTTTCTGATTCTTCTTGATTCATTTTTGGAAGATTGTATGTTTCTAAGAATTTGTCCTTTTTGTTCAGATTGACCTGTTGGCATATAACAGTTCATAAGATTTTCTTAAAATTTTTCGTATTTCTGTGGTGTCCTTTTTCATTTCTGAATTTATTTATTTGGGTTCGTTCTCTCTCTCTCTCTCTCTCTCTCTCTCTCTCTTATTTGTCTGGTTAATGGTTTGTTCATCTTTTTTATCTTTTCAAAGAACCATCTCTTGGTTTCATTGATCTTTTGTATTTTTTTAAACTCTATATCCTTTATTTCTGCTCTGATCTTTATTATTTCCTTCCTTCTATTCACTTAGGGCTTTATTTTTTGTTATTTTTCTGGTTTCTTTAAGTGTAAAGTCAGGTTTTATATTCGAGGCTTTTCTTGTTTCTTGAGGCAGGCTTGTAACGTTCTGAATTTCCCCCTTAGGACTGCCATGTCCCATGCATTTTAGGTCGTTGTGTTGTTGTCATTTTCATTTGTTTCCAGTTATCTTTTTATTTATTTCTTTATCTCATTTTAACCCATTTCTTGTTTAATAACATGTTATTTAACCTCCATGTCTTTGTGTGTTTTTCAGTTTTTTTCTGGTGATTAAATTATAGTTTCGTACCATTGTGGTCAAAGAAGATGCTTGATATAATTTCAATCTTCTTAAATATATTGAGACTTGTTTTGTGTCCTAATATGTGGTCTATCCTAGCAAATACATGTGCACTTGAAAAGAATGTATATTCTGTTGACTGTAGATATTTAAATCTAGATGACCTCTTGTGTCATTTAAGGTTGCTTTTTCCTTGTTGATTTTCTGTCTGGAAGATCTACCCACTGATGTCAATAGGGTGTTAAGATCCCCTACTATGACCATATTACTATCAGTCTCTTCCTTTTATTCCATCCAGTTTTACTTTATACATTTAGGTGATTCTATGTTGGGCGCGTAAATGTTTACAAAGCTTATATCTTCTTTTTGGATGGATTCATTTATGATTATGTCGTGTCCTTCTTTGTCTCTTATTATAGCTTTTGTTTTAAAGTCTAGTTGGCAGCTACAGGTATTACTACCCCAGCTTTCTTTTCATTTCCATTTACATGAAGTCTCTTTTTCCATCCTTTTACCTTTTAGTCTATGTGTATCCTTAGTTTTGAAGTGGGTCTCTTGTCGACAGCATATATATGGGTCTTGTTTTCTTAATCACTCAGCTACCTTGTGTCTTTTGATTAGAGCATTTTAGCCATTTCCATTTAAAGTGATTATTGATAGGTACATATTTGTTGCTATTTTATTTTTTCAACTGTTTTCCTCTGGTTTTATTTGTTTTCCTTCTTCTTCTAAAAGAAGACTCTAATATTTCTTGTAATACTGGTTTGGTGTTAACAAACTCCTTTAACTTTTTCTACTCTGAGAAGCTCTTTGTTTCTCTTTTAAATGATAGCTTGCTAGGTAAAGTAGTCTTGACTATATGTCATTGCTTTTCATCACTTTGAATATTTCATGCCAATACCTTCTGGATTGAAATATTTCTGTTGAGAAATCAGCTGACAGTCTTCTGGGAGCTTCCTTATAAAGCAAGGATGCCGGGAGTCTAGAGGGTGAGTCTAGTGGACCTCCAGTGAGGGGGAGCCCTAGTTAGACTTGGGGGAAGGAGAAAGGAGTGGCCTCTTCCCCAGAGCCACACAACTCAGTCACTGACACCCCCTGAGTCTTCCCAGACCTCTACACCCTTGCCCAGGCAGCTGACTCCTCAGCAGGGTACAAGTTCCACAGGTTGAGGACAGGGAGTCCAGAGTGTGGGGCTATTACAGTCCCCCAGGATGATGCCATGTGGAGAGGTATATTCCTCCCCAAGAAAGATGGAGTCTGTGGTGTGGGAAAGGAACTCAGTGCAGGGATCCTGGTAACTTTTTTTTTTTCAGCTCACTTCCCAGAGCCACAAACCCCACTCTCATCTCACAGGACTCTAGTGTACTTTACCCTTCCTCCACTGGAGCCCATGGTGAGTGGCTGTAAACAAGATTTTGTGCATCAGTCCTTCAAGAGGGCATTTGTGTTGTTAGCACACTCCTATCTCTCTCTGGAGGACAGCATCTCTGCTGATTTTCACAGCTAAATGTTATATGGGCACTTCTTACTGACTCAGGTGCTCTGGGCTACTGAGCCAATTGTGAGGTTGAGACCCCACACTCCTAGGTAGGAACCTTTGCAGTTGAATATCCCTCAGGGATCTCGGCCTCCACCTCTGAGAGTGGTGCCAGCTGTTTGTGCATCTGCACCCTTCTTACCAGTCTCAATGTGGCTTCCTCTATAAATTGTTGGTTATAAGACTCTATTTAGATAGTCTTTAGTTGGTTATTCAGGTTTATTGATCGATATTTTGGTTGTAATTCCAATTTGGTTCTGGGAGGAGATGAATGCAACTTCCACCTACCCTGCCTCCATCTTGCATCTTTTTGGGTTATTTTCCATATTTGCAAAATGTCCAGCCAGAGTGACTATGCAAATGTCTTTCTTTAATTAAATTTGATTATATAGCTGTATAGTGGTATAGAAGTTATATTTATAGTAAATACTTCCAATAGAAATTAAGTATGTGCAAATATTAATACAGTAATAAAAATAATATGCAGCATTGTTTACAATGGCCAAGGCATGGAAATAAAATGTCCCTGTCTAGATGGTTGGGTAAAGAAGGTGTGGCACATACGAGGTCTGTCCAGAAAAAGCCCAGCAGTTGTTAATATGAGAACGGTTAGTGTGACATTGATGTAACCTGGCAGCCAAGGGGAGTGGACTGGAATGTGAGCACAGGACCAATGATGACTTCACTGTACAAGTCAGTAGGGGCAGTAGACACCATTGAGTGAACATGTGTACTGTGTGGGCATTTCATTCAAAGTGAGTGAGCAAGTAGAGCAACAAATCTGCGTCAAATTTTGTGTTATGCTTGAGCGTTCCTCTGTGAAAACTATTCAGATGATTCGGAAGACTTTCAGGGATGATGCAATGAGTTCAGTGTAAACAAATGTGTGGCACAAACTCTTCAAAGATGGTCAAGAATCAGTTGAGAGTGATCCACATCCCAGAAACTCTACAATAAGCAGAACACCTGAAAATGCTGAATGTGTACAGACTGAAATCAACAAAGATCAGTAACTGTCAGTGCAAGAACTAGAAGCTGATCTAGGGATTCCAAAAACTATTGTGCCCTAGATTTTGATACAGGATCTTGGCATGCAATGTGTCTTGGCAAAATTTGTTCTGTGGCTTCTGCTACCAGAGCAGAAGGAACATCAGGCTGCAGTCGCTAATGACTTGATTCAAACCGCTACCAATGAACTAGGTTTCCCAAGAAGGTCATAACCAGAGAACTGTGAGAGGTCCCAAGGTGCCCTTGAAGGGGACTGAGGCATCATAGTTCCATGTACAATGTTTCTTATACCTTGTATCTTCTTCGGTAAATATCTCTATTTTTCTTATTGCTTGGAATACTGCTCAAGCATAAGAAAAGATGAAATACTGCCATTTCTGACAACATGACTAGATCTTGAGACTATCATGCTATGCAAATTAAGTCAGACAGAAAAAGTCAAGAACGATATGATGTCACTCATATGTAGGATATAAAACCAAAAGCAGCAAATGAACAAACAAAAAAAACAGAGACACAGACAACAGTATGGTGATTACCAGAGAGAAACAGGGTGGGGGCGTGGTAAAGGGTAAAGTGGTTCAAATATATGGTGATGGAGAAAGAATTGATTTTGGGTGGTGGGTTCACAATACACTGTACAGATGATATATCATAGAATTTTATACTTGAAATCCATATAATCTTATTAACCAATGTCACCCCAATAAATTTAGTTAAAAAATAAAAATAAAGTAGGTGAGAAAGTTTATTCTTCCCTCTGCTTCCAACAACAACAAAAAAAAGACCAAGAGAAAAGATAAAGTCTAATTTTTTGGTGGGTAGAGATATAAACATATTTTTTAGTGGTTGGGCTATAAAGTATATTTCCTATCAAATTATTTCAAATCTTATTAATGAATCTTTTAGAAAAGCCAAATTTTGCAATATTCTGCTATTAACAATTAAGCATATATAATTTTTTAGTATTTTAGGATATTAGTTTTAGCCAACATAATGATCTTTTGGGGAGATTAGAATGTTTTATTCTAAAAACTTAAAAAGCAACACAAATTTTTTACATTGCTGTTTGAATCATGTTTTATAAATAAATTAACTGATAATTACAGCATATCAGAACATGTTTTAGTTTTATATCACTGTATAACAAAGTGCTACAAACTTAGTGGCTTAAAATAACATTCAATTTTTTATCACAGAAGTCCATGTGGACTTCTTTTGGTCAGAAGTCCAGGCAGGCTTGACTGGGTTCTCTGCCTAGGGTTCCACATGGCTGAAATCAAGATATGACTTTATCTGGGCTCATTCCTGGATGCTCTGAGGGAAGAATCTGTGTCCAGGGTCATTCAGGTCATTGGCATAATGTAGTTCCACACAATTACAGGATGGAGGTTCCTGCTTTCTTGTTAGCTGTTGGGAAGGGTAAGTGACCCAAATGATTATCATAGTGCACTATGAAATTCAACAACCCAAAATTGTCTAATCTGGCATTATATGAAGAATGGTAAATTTGGAAAAAAATTAATAAATAACAAATGTGGAACATCAACTTTAGGAACATTTATTTCCTCCATTGTTCTTCTTTAAAGGGACATATAATTTTTAGAAATGTAGGTCTCATCAAGAAATTTATACAACACATGGAATGTAAAGAATTCTTTTCTATAAAAACTAGCTCAATGTATTGTTTATGCCATTTGATACCTCTACCCAAGACCACACTTAGATCAACCTGAAATTTCCAGTATTTTCTTTTAAAAGAGATTCCCAAAATGAGATTTCAAACCTTTATTGTGTATTAATCTCTTTGTATCTGTATACCCTTTAATGTGTTAAGAAATTGTTGTTTAAATCCCTGACGAAGGTGAAGAGCAATTGGTCTCTAGCCTTTGCAGGAGGCCTCCAGGCGAAAGATCTTCCCCACTCAGCCACAGAACCAGTGTATCCCCCATTGCGAATGGTCCAGGTTCAAGGGTAGGATGCTAAAGAAAGGAAGGTTACATGAATGAAAGTTCAGGATAGCCCCATCCTTAGTCTTTACTTCCGTTTTATCATCATAGCTATGCTAATTAGAAAATGTTTCTTATGGGGGTGTCAGTAAAATTACAAATGATGCTTTTACATTAGAAGCAAGATAATTATAAGAAAACACTTTTTAAACTAAACATGGGCCATTGGATAAAAAACACACTGTGGCCAGGGATTCCATAAAAAAGTCTTATTTTTGACATTGAAAATGTTTCTTAATCTTGAAACAATTTGACCCTCTGTAAGTGTAGCCTGAGGAGAAATATTTCCCACTTACACTCCTCATCTAATAAAGGCATTTTTAGGATTGCTATGACAATCTTTCTACAGAAAGCTTGCCTTCATCCTTCATATTGTAGAGAATTAACATAGTGAAAATGTTTTATGATGATGGTGAATATGTATAAGCATCTTAACAAACTCCATGGGATGTCTCCATTTCCTTTCCTAAAATGAGTCATTGAATGAACAAACTGTAGGAAAATAGAACATATTTTACACTGATATCATCCCACAATTTTTCTTGCAAAGCCAGATTTCTGTGGGTTAGAGGAAACTTTTGGTTGCCATGTTTGCCCTCTGTTTTAGCTGCTGCTTCTGAGCACACGCCAAGGACGGTGGAGATGTGGACCCCATATCTTTTGGGGTATTGCTTTATTTCATTTAAACATTCCCCTCTAGGCCACTATACTGCAGAGGAAGAAATTGGGTTCTTCAGTAAGCAAAGGTATGGAGCTCTAAGGATTATAATTATCACAGTTGACACCTAGTTTCTCTGGGGGCAGGCCTGTGTCAGGGCACTCACTGGCAAATGTGTGGGTACTTTGAGCCACAATAAGAAATCGGCCCCTTGACACAGGAAGCTAAGCAGTCCTTTATCTTGCTGAAACTTGCCTAAAAAATAGTGTTGAAACCCTAAGCATATCTTGAGATACCAATCATGTATTTATAGCAACATTCTTATATTGGCTTTTAAACAATAGATGTTTTCTTCTTGAAATTTATCTCGCAAACAATTTGGTGTTGAATGCAACCTATTACCAATCGTGATATCTTGGCTGAAATGAGTCAAGTCCCTCAATTTTTTTATGGCATGTCAGCATATGTGTGACAAAGGAGAAAAGAAACTATACTTAAGCCTCATTTAGCAGTTTACTTGCCTAGACCTTGCTACAGACATAATGTTTTGAGAATTATATAGAAAAGAAAGCCATTCATTAAACTGAATAAAAATCCATTTCTATTTTATGCATCATACTTTTTCAACAATAAAATATGACTCTATTTTTTTAATTTTCAGTATGATGGAACACATAAAATAAAATCTCTCCCCTTAACAAATTTTAAATGTACATTGCATTATTGTCTGTGATGGGTACAATGTTGCACAACAGAATTCTAGAGCTTATTCACCTTACTTAATTGAAACTTTATGCCTCGTCATCAATAACTCCTCATTTATTCCTCCCCCAGCCCCTGGTAACCACTATTCCAGTCTTTGACTTTACAAATTTGACTATTTTAGATACCTCGTGTAAGTGAAATCATACAGTACTGGCTTATTAATCTTAGCATGATAACATCAAGGTCCATTTTTGTTGTCACATATTGCACAGTTTCCTACTGTTATAAGGCTTAATATTATCCCATTCTGTCTACAGCACATTTTCTTAGACATTTATCTCTCAATAGACATTTTGGTTGTTTTCACATCTTGACTATTGTTAATAGTGCTACAATGAATATGGGTGCTGATAGCTCTTCAAAATCCTAATTTTTTTTTCTAGATATATACCCCGAAGTAGGATTGCTGGGTCATATACTAGTTCCATTTTTAATTTTTGGAGGAACCTCCATACTGTTCCCCACAGTGGCCGCATCATTTCGCATTGCCACCAGCAGTGTGCACGGGCTCCAAAATCTGCACATTCTCACCAACACTCATTGTCTTTTCTTTTTTGAATAACAGTCGTCCTGACACATGAGAGGTGACACCCCACTGTGGTTTGGATTTGTATTTCCCCGATGATTAGTGATGATGACTATTTTTCCGATAACTTTTGGCCATGTAGATATTTTCGTTGGGAAAATGTCTATTCTCAGGTTATTCGTTTTTTGTTGTTCAGCTGTATGACTTCCTCACCTATTTGGGGGATTAATTCCTTATTAGATCTATGGTTTCAAATATTTTTTTCCATTCTGTAGGGTGCCTTTTCACTCTGATTGTATTCTTCCTTAAACTTTATTTTTATTGTTTATACTATTACAGATATCCCAATTTCCCCCTCCTTTGCCTGCCCTAACCCAGCCTCTGCCCCCCTGCTCTCTGGCCCTCACCACACTGCTGTCTGTGTCTATGGGTTATGCATGTATGTTCTTTGGCTAATCCCTTCACCTTTCTTTGCTGTGCAGAAACTTCTTAGTTTGATATAGTCCCACTTGTTTTTGATTTTGTTGCTTATCCTTTTGATGTCATATCTATGAATTCTTTGCCAAAGACCAATGTCATAAAGCTTTTCCCCTACATTTTCTTTCAGGAGTTTTATAGTTTCAGGTCTTTACATTTAAATATTTACTCCATTTTTAGTTGATTTTTGTGTATTGTGTCAGAAAAGGTCTAATTTCCATCACATGTGTATATACAGCTTTCCCGACACTATTTGTTGAAGAGACTATCCTTTCTCTATTGTGTATTCTTGGCAACTTTTTTGAAGAATAGTTGACCCTGTATATAAAATCTGCCTTTATTTTATAATGACCCTAATTACAGCCAACATCTAGTTCATTTATTCTGTCATGTGGATCTATGTCCTTTACATATACTATCTTATTTAATTCTCACAACCACATATAAGATTAATATTATTACCTCCATTTGACGGATGAGGAAACTGAAACACAACAGAGGTTAAGGAATTTGCCCACGGTCACACAGCTGGCTGGTGATACTCTTGTAATTTGACCCCCAAGGTTCTGAACTCATAACCACTATACTACAGCTAAAATGTCTTTAGGGAACAGGAATAGGTACTCATTTGCTCCAGTTGGGATTCCTTGAATACAAAGCTCTTGTCTAGATCAGTGGAAAGAAGCCAACAAGAAGGAAGGCATCTTACTAAATTTTTATTTTGTCTTCAACTTGTAAATTTATGATGCTGACTCAAAAGTAGTTTATCTTAAATAACAATTACAACTTCAGATCCAAGAAGCATGCTATATGTTCCCCAACCTACAGCACCACATATGTGTTTATCAATGCCCTGGCCAGGTTACTCAGTAGGTTGAAGCATCATCCTGTGCACCAAAAGGTTGTGGCTTTGATTCCCAGTCAAAGCACATACCTACATTGCGGGTTCCATCCCTGGGTCAGGCCGTGTATGGGAGGAAGCCGATAGAAGTTTCTCTCTCACATCAATGTCTCTCTCTCTCTCTCTCTCTCTTCCCCCCACCTCTAAAATATATAAACATATTCTTGAGTGAGGATTAAAAAAATTTATAAATGATATGTTCATCAATGCATGAGGTAACAATCAACTGCAAGAGGATGCATCATAAATTGAAGTTAATGTAAGTTTAAATCATTAGTTAATGTTGGTTGAAATTTGTTATCAAGTCTTTTGCCTTCATCTAGGACTGATTTGCTTCTTTGTAACTATTATATCTAGGATTAAGAAATTACTCTTCAGACCCATAGAGAATTATGCTTGTATTACTTGATAATACATCTAGAATTATCAGAGTGAGAAAACTTGTCACTGAAAGACTATCAAAAAAATGTATGGATATGCTAGCCATGTCTTTGCTAAATGGCCCCCAAAAGAGAGAAGACATGGCTCAACTCAGAACAAAAGTAAAAGCTGGGTAAGAAATGGGTTTCCACCTTTAATTATAACTCAGTCCTAAAAACATGTTCAGATTTGGAACACTGATACAATATGTAATCAAGCTGAAGTTTTAAAGTCAAGTCTCCATATACTGTTGTCTCTAAGGATTCCACATCCATAGATTAAGCCAATCACAGATCAAGAATCTAATGAACAAAATGAACTACCAAGCAAAAGAAACAGACCCATAGTGAGCAGGCTGACAGCTGTCTAGAGGGTGAGGGAGAGCTGTGTAGGGGAGGTAGAGGGATTAGGAAAAAAATAGAAAAAAATCATGGGAATGGACAACAGTGTAGTAATTGCTGGAGAAGAGGTGTGGCAGGAGGTAAAGGGGGGATAAATGGCGATAGCTGCAGACTTGAGTTGGGGTGTCAAATACACAATACAATGTACAGGTGATGTGTAATGGAACTGTGCACCTGAAACCTGTGTAATTTTGTTAATCAGTGTCACCCCAATAAATCCAGTATAAATGAAAGAAATAATAATAATCAGATACATCATCACTAAAATTTGTGAGACAACTTCAAAAATCAGAATATTTGGGGGAAAGTGGTAGGCTGTTGCTGATGTGTACTGTGTGGTTAGGCCATTGATGGGTGCACCTGTACTGAACACCTACAGACTTCTTTGTCTAGTCATTCTCTAAACAATGCAGTGTAACAACTATTTACATAGCATTTACATCGTATGAGGTATCATAAGTAATCTAGAGGTGAGTTAAAGTATACAGGAGGATGTGTGTAGGTTATACACAAATACTATGCCATTTTATTTATATAAGGGACTTGAACGCCCACAGATTTTTGTATCCACAGGAGACCCTGGGACCAATCCTCCGCAGATTCCCAGGGATGATGTAATACATGTAAACGAAAGTGACCCACTGGCTGTGTATAGTAATTGAAATAATGGACACAGCTCTTTTCTCTCTTTTTCACTAGCTGGCCATTTTCTTAGCATAGACTCTGTATCCATACATATACATTAATAATATACATTATGAAATTTCTGTAGTCACAAGTGGAGTGATATACTTTTCAAATGGACCCTCAAATAGTTATTTCATATCCTTCCGACATGTTGGGTACCTTCTTGCCCTTTTTT
>PVJD01011873.1:0-43225 GCA_004026545.1 Mormoops blainvillei | reverse complement strand
TTACCACCTGGCTTATTTCACTTAGCATAATGCTCTCCAGTTCCATTCATGCTGTCAAAAAGGGTAGGAACTCCTTCTTTCTTTCTGCTGAATACTATTCTATTGTATAAATGTACCACAATTTTTGATCCACTCATTTACTGTTGGGCACTTAGGCTGTTTCCAGCACTTGGCTATTGTAAATAACGCTGCTATGAACATTGGGGTGCATAGGTTGTTTTGAATTGGTGTTTCAGGATTCTTAGGGTATAATCTCAGCAGTGAAATTGCTGGGTCAAAAGGTAGCTCCATTTTTAGTATTTAGAGGAAATTCCAAACTGTTTTACAGTGGCTGCACCAGCCTGCACCCCCACCAACAGAGTACTTGGGTTCCTTTTTCTCCACATCCTCACTAGCACTTGTTTGTTGCTTTATGATGGCCATTCTGACTGGTGTGAAGTGGTATCTCATTGTGGTTTTAATTTCCTTTTCTCTGATGGCTACTGCTTTTGAGTATCCTTTCATATGTCTCCTGGCCCTCTGTATGTCCTCCTTGGGGAAGTGTTTGTTTAGATCCCTTGCCCATTTTTTAATTGGATTGTTTGTCTTCCTGGAGTTGAGTCGTGTGAGTTCTTTGTGTATTTTGAAAATCAAACCCTTGTCCGAGGTATCATTGTCAAATATATTTTCCCATACAGTTGGTTCCCTTTTCATTTTGCTGATGTTTTCTTTAGCTGTGCAGAAGCTTTTTAATTTGATGTAGACTCATATTTGTATTTTCCTTTATATCCCTTGTTCTAGGGGACATATCAGTGAAGACATTGTTGCATGAAATATCTGAAATTTTCCTGCCTATATTCTTCTCTAGGACTTTTAGGGTGTTATGAC
The DNA here is from genome assembly GCA_004026545.1 of Mormoops blainvillei. Taxonomy (NCBI): domain Eukaryota; kingdom Metazoa; phylum Chordata; class Mammalia; order Chiroptera; family Mormoopidae; genus Mormoops; species Mormoops blainvillei. The sequence continues at coordinate 42,358 of PVJD01011873.1, read as the reverse complement.
TTATATTGAAATCTTTTATCCATCTTGAGTTTATTTTTGTGTGCAGTGCAAGTTGGTAGTCGAGTTTAATTTTTTTTTGGCATGTATCTGTCCAGGTTTTCCAACACCATATATTGAAGAGGCTATTTTTACTTCATTTTATGCTTCGGCCTCCTTTGTAAAATATTAATTGGCCATAGAGACATGGGTTTATTTCTAGGCTCCTTTATTCTCTTCCATTGATCTATGTGTCTGTTCTTATGCCAGTACCAGACTGTTTTGATTACAGTGGCCTTGTAATATAGTTTGATATCAGATATTGTAGTCCCTCCTATTTTGTTCTTCTTTAACAAAATTACTGAGGCTATGACACAGATAAATGGAAACATATACCATGTTCATGGATTGGAAGAATTAACATCATTAAAATGTCCATACTACCCAAAGCCATTTATAGATTCAATGCAATCCCTATTAAAATACCTGTGACATATTTCACAGATATAGAACAAATATTTCAAAAATATATATGGAAGCATAAATGAGCCTAAATACATGGTTTTTCATAAATAAATTCCAGGAGCTTTTTTGGTCCATGCTTCATAAAGCAGCACTGTTCATAATAGCCAAAGGGTAGAAAAAAACCCAAATATCCATTAACAAAGGAATCAATAAACAAAATGTGGTATATTCATACAATGCAATATTATTCAGCCATAGAAATAAATGAAGTATTGACACATACCACAACATGAATCAACTTTTAAAATGTTATTCTAAGTAGAAGAAACCAGATACCAAAAGCCATATATTTTATATGACTTCATTTATATGAAATGTTCAGAATAAGCAAATCCAAAGAGATGAAAAACAAATTAGTGATTGCTAGGGGTTTTCAGGGGAGGGGAAAATAGGGAGTTAGTACTTAATAGGTACAGACAGGGTTTCCTTTTGGGGTGATAAAATTTTTGTGGAACTAGGTAATGGTGATGACTGTACACCATAATGAATGTACTAAATACCACTGAATCATACACTTTAAAATGATTAAGGTAGTGAATTTTATGTTATGTAAGTTTTCTCAACACAAATAAAGTGTGGCTGATATTCCCAAGGTTGCAACATAGTCATTTAAATGAGTTTTATGGTAAGTTCTTTCCTAACTTGGAAAACACTTATGTTATAACGTTAAGTGAGAAAAGCAGGGTATCATATTTTTTATACAATATGATTTCAGCCACATAGAAACAAGTGAAACCTGTGTACAGAAAAAAAAAATCCAAAGGAAACATACCAAAATGTTAATGGTGGTTGTCTCTGGGTGGTAGGACTCTGGACTTTGTTCTCATCTTTGTACTTTCTATTAGTTTGACTTTGTCTACTATAAAACATAAACAATATCACTTTTATAATGGAAAAAAACACCTCGAAGAGTGGGGAAAAGAATAAATGTAGCTTAAAATAAAAGGAACAGGACAGAAGTGAAGAGACACAGAGGGTACAAATCAAGATAAAACATGCTTCAGGGGAGCAATTATGCAATTTGGACTTACAAAATTCTAGGGAACAGATGGCAGCATCCAAGCAGACATCTGTAATGGATAGTTAAATCATATGCAAAGACACAAGTGGCCTTTGAAGCAGACCCTGGAGAGGCCCAGCAGAAAATGCAGCTTGCCTTGCTAAACAGAAGGACCAAACCCTTGTCCCACCTCATCATAGCCTGGTCTCCTTTGAGAACTGTTGGGAGTCAGTAGAGCTCAGTGCAGATGTGGTTGCATGCATGAGAGTGTAAAAGAGATTGTGGGAGAAAAAAGAGGCTTCTAAGAATGACAGTGGCAAACATGGCAGCTGTCATTTACATGAGGCTTCACAGTTTATAAACATTCTCATATATATAACCTAAATGTTAGTTATTATTGCATCATCTTTCTTAACAACCCAGAGAGGTAGGTAATTATTATTCCTGTCTTACCATAGAGGAATGGAACAGAGAAGTGATGCAAGTTTATTTATTTAACATTCATATATTGCTTACTCTTTGTCAGACACTCCCCTAAAAACTTTTGCATGCATTAATTGCTCATGATCACACAGCTAGTAAAGGGCAGAACTGGGACTCAAATCTGGTTCTCTGGACTCCACTACACCAAACTTCTGCTCATATCTAAGAAGAACTTACAAATATGACTACAGAATCTCAAGTATCACCACAAGTGGCCTGTCTATGTTATCTATCATCTAGCTATCTATTTATCTCTATTTTTCTGATTATAAATGTAACACATGATTGTATAAAAATGCAAATATTACTAAAATAAGTAACATAGAAAGTAAAAATCCCCCCAAATTTTGCACCTAAAGATTCTCATTCTTAACTGTTCAATGTGTGTTCTTCCAGTTTTTTGTTTCTAGATGTGTGTTAACACACATATTTTTCTCTTATTTTTAAAAATAGGCTAATACTATATCTACACTTATGTCACTCCCATTTCATGTAATATAAAGCCTTGGAAATCTCTCTATGACTATATAAATACACAATGTTTATTTTAATATTCCATTGTATTGAGGTAATAATTGCCTAAGTAGTCACTATTGAGAGACGTACAGATTTTCCTATTTTCTCAATTGCAAAAAATGCTGCAATAAATATCCTTATAGTTGTACCTTTGTATACATTTGTTTAGAAAAAATTAATAGAAATGGAATTCCTGCATCATAAGAGTATATACAGTTAAAGGGATTAGCCAAAGAACATATATGTGTGACCCATAGATAAGGACTGAAGTGTGGGGATTGCATGATGGAGTGCGGGCGGGCAAGACAGAGGAGAGCAAAGGGGGAAAAATTGGGACAATTGTAATAGCATAAACAAAATGTATTTTAAGAGCATATAAACAATTATACAGAGTTAAAATTTTCATAGATATTGGCAAATTGCCTTTCAAAAGAGAAAAGACAGACCGTATTAATTACTTCTCCCACCAGCAGTATATTCAAGTGACTTGTTGAGGACCCAAGATTGTATAGGAGTAAGTTACGCTAACCTCCTCCCAGGACCAATCTGGAAGTACAGTTAAATTGTAGAGAAATCATCTTGAACAACCAACTGAACACTAGCTGGAGAGAAGTCTCAAAACCAAAGATATACCCTGGCTGGCATGGCTCAGTGGATCGAGCACCAGACTGCAAAGCAAAGGGTCACCAGTTTCATTCCCAGCCAGGACGCATGCCTGGGTTTCAGGCCAGGTCCCAAGTAGGGGGCGTGTGAGGCAACCACACACTGATGTTTCTCTCCCTCTCTTTCTCCTTCTCTTCCCCTCTCTCTAAAAATAATTAAATAAAATATCAAACAAACAAACAAACAAACAAAAACCAAGGACAGACAGAAGAAACCACTTTACCACAACATGACTGGTAGGGAGAGCAGAGGAGACATGAGGGGGCTGGCTGGGCTCCCATAGATGGCCGCCGAAGATCTGAAGGAATGTTTCAGTGGCTGGGACAGTGTTCCCGCTGAGAAGTATGGGACCTGAATCTCAAGCTGTGATCCCCATCCTTCTGCATGAGAGCCAAGAAAGGAACCCAGATAACATCCAATTGTGAAAATCAGTGGGGTTTCTGTCTGCCAGGGAAAGATGGCTGGAGACATAGAGAGCCTCTTAAAGGACCAACAGAAAAAATTCCATTTGTAACTGCTTACCCTTGGCTCTGGCAGAGGGAGAACAGAGTAGAGTAGAGACATGTGAGGAGAGTCCAGGACTGGTGGTTCTGGGGAGAGAACTGAAGGAGCAACCACCAGGATCCCTGGGCTGAGACATTCCCCATACTGCAGATACAATCTTTCTCAAGCAGAACACTCCCCTCCAAGTAGCATCAGCTTATGGAGAAGCAATAGTCCTGCCCACAGGAATTATTCTGCCCCACCCTTTGGAACTTAAACTAGGCTGCTGATTATAGCTTGAGGCTATATCACTGCTTAAATTTAACAGAAGTGGGTCTCTGGGAGTTCTGAGACGTTAGCAGACATTCCCCCAGGCCTGGAGCTGATAAAAACCAGCATTGGTGCACAACTTGTCTCTTTCTGCACACACCAAGGCCCAGCAGAGGGAACCACAACCTGTGGATTGCTGATAGCTCCAAACAGTTTGTCCCGGGCCAGTCATAAGCAGCACCTGACAAAAGCCTGAACCAAAGTGTTTGCAGATCTACCTAATACATAGAAACAAAACACAAAGGGAAAGTCAAAATGGGAAGACAAATAAATATGCCCCAAATGAAGAACAAGAGAATTCTCCAGAAGAAGAACTAGATAAATAGAGGCAAGCAATTTATCAGATAGAGAATTTAGAGTAATGATTATAAGGATGCAACAGCATGAAAAAGCATAGAAACCACAAGAAAGGACCAGTCAGAAATGAAGAATGCAATAGCTGAGGTAAATAATATACTGGAAGGAATAAACAGTAGGTTAGATGAAGCAAAGGATCAAATCAGTGATTTGTAAGACAAGGTAGAAAAAAACACCCAAGCAGAGCAGCAAAAAGAAAAAGAATTTTTAAAAAATGAGGAATAAGAGTAACTTAAGAAACATTTTGGACAGCGTGAAGCATACCAACATCTGCATCATAGGAATACCAGAAGCAGAAGAGTGAGCAAGGGATTGAGAACCTATCTGAAGAAATAATGACTGAAAACTTCCCTAATCTGGTGATGGAAAAAGATACACAAATCCAGGAAGCTCAGAAAGTCCCCAAAAAGTTGGACCCAAAGAGGCCTACACATGAGACACATCATAATTAAAATGGCAAGGCTTAAAGACAAGGAAGGAATTCTAAAAGCTGCAAGAGAAAAGCAGGTAGTTACATACAAGGGAGCACACATTAGACAGTCATCTGTTTTCTCAACAGAAACATTTTAGGCCAGAAGGAAGTGGCATGAAATTTCAGGTGATGAAAAATAAGGACTTACAGCCAAGGCTACTTTACCCAGCAAGGCTATCATTTAAAATCAAAGGAAAAAAGGAGCTTCTCAGACAAGAAAAAGCTAATGGAGTTTGTTAACACCAAGGCAGTACTGCAACAAATGTTAAAGGGGTTACTTTAAGAAGAAGAAGAAGAAGAAAAAGAGACAGGAAAAAAACCCAAAGAAAATAGTCAAGCAATAAAATACTAAATATATATCTATCTATCAATAATCACTTTAAATTTAAATGGCTCTAATATTCCAACAAAAAGACATAGGGTTGCTGAATGGATAAGAAACAACACCTATATAAATGCTGCCTTCAGAAGACCCACCTTAGATCAAATCATACACATAGACAAAATGTAAAGATGTAGAAAAACATATTTCATACAAATGGAAAGGAAAAAAAAGCTGGGGTAGCAATAGCAATACTTATATCCAACAAAATAGACTTTAAAACTAAATCTATGGTAAGAGACAAACAGGGAAATTACGTAATGAAAAAGGGAACAATCCAACAAGAGGATATAACCCTTGTAATCATTTATGCACTCAACATAGGAGCACCTAAATATGTAAAGCAAATCTTAATGGACATAAAGGGAGAGATTGACAGAAATACAGTCATAGTGGGAATTTTAACACCTCATTGACTTCAATGGATAGATCCTCCAGATAGCAAATCAACAAGGAGACAGTGGCCTTAAATGACACACTAGATCAAATAGGTTTAATTGATATCTTCAGAGCATTTCACCACAAAGCAGTAGAATGTACATACTTATCAAGTGCACCTGAGATGTTTTCTAAGATGCACCACATATTAGGATACAAGCAAGTCTCAATAAATTTAAGAAGATTGAAATCATATCAAACATCTTCTCTGACCACAATGCTATGAAGATAGAAATAAATTACAAGAAGAACACTGAAAAACATGCAAAGACATAGAAGCTAAATAACATGTTATTAAACAATGAATGAGTCAACAATGAGATCAAGGAAGAAATCAAGAGATACCTTGAAAAAAAATGAAAACAAGGACGGCACAATCCAAAATCTGTGGGACACAGAGAAGGCAATCTTAAGATGGAAATTCATAGCATTAAAGGCCTGTTTAAAAAAACAAACAAAACAAGAAAAAGCGGAAATAGACTATCTAACTTTACACTTAAAGGAACTTGGAAAAGAACAACAACAACAACAAAAAAAACCAAAAGTCATTATAAGGAAGGGGATAATAAAGATCAGAGCAGAAATAAATGAAATAGAGTAAAAAAAAACTATACAAATCATCAATGAATCCAAGAGCTGGTTCTTTGAAAAGGTAAACAAGATCAACAAATGTTTAACCAGACTCATCAAGAAAAAAAGAAAAGAGAACACCCAAATAAGTAAAATCAGAAATGAAAGGGGAGAAATAACAACTGACACCAAAGAGATATAAAGGATTTTAAGAAAATATTGTGAACAACTATATGCCAACAAACTGGGCAACCTGAATGAAATGTAAATTCCTAGAAACATATAATCTTCCAAAACTAAATCAGGAATAATCAGATAACCTGAATAGACAGATGACATCTAGTGAAATTGAAGTAGTAATCAAAACTCTGAACAAACAAAAGCCGTGGACCAGATAGCATCACAGATAAACTTTACCAAACATTCCAAAAGAACTATCACCTCTCCTTCTCAGACTGTTTCATAAAATTCAAGAGGAGGGAGGCTCCCAAATTCATTTTATAAGACCAGCATTATTCTCATTCAAAAACCGATAAAGACACTACAAAGAAAGAAAATTATAGGCCAATATCAGTGAGGAATACAGACACTTAAATCCTCAATGAAATATTAGCAAGCCAATACAGCAATGCATCAAAAAGATATACTCCATGATCATGTGGGATTTATTCCAGAAATGCAAGGGTGGTGCAACACTCACAAATCAATAAATATGATTCACCACATAAACAAAAGGAAGGATAAAAACCACATGATCATATCAAATGATGCAGAAAAAGCATTTGATAATATCCAGCACATATTTATGATAAAAACTCTCAACAAAGTGGGAATAGAGGGAACATACCTCAACATAATGGAGGCCATATATGACAAACTCACTGCCAGCATCATACTCAATGGGTAAAAACTACAAGTGTTCCCCTTAAGATCATGAACAAGACAGGGATGTCCACTTTCACCTCTGTTATTCGACATGGTACTGGAAGTCCTAACCACAACCATCAGACAAGAAAAAGAAATAAAAAGTATTCAAATTGGGAAGGAAGAAGTAAAACAGTCTTTATTTGCAGGTGATATGATACTGTACATACAGAACCCCAAAGATTCCACCAGGAAACTACTACAAGTGAAAGGTGAATTCAGGAAAGTAGCAGGATACAAAATTAATATTCAAAAATCAGTTATATTTTTATATGCAAATAATGAACTAACAGAAAGGGAAATACAATCCCATTTACAATTGCTTGAAAAAGAATAAAATACCTAGTAATAAACCTAACCAAGAAAGTAAAAGACCTGTACTTGGAAAATTATAAGACATTGAAGAGAGAAATTGAAGAAGATACAGTAAGTGGAAGCACATACCATGTTCAGGGATAGGAAGAATTAACATCATTAAAATGTCCATTCTACCCAAATCAATCTATGGATTCAATGCAATTCTCTAGAAGAGAGTCACTTCTAGCTCTCTTTCATAGAGCTAGAACAAATATTTTAAAAATTTGTATGGAACCACAGAAGGCTCCACATAGCAACAGTGATCCTGAGAAAGATTAAAGTTGGAGGAATCATTCTACCTAATATCAAACTATACTATAAGGCCATAGTAGTCAAACAGCATGATACTGGCATAAAACCCAACACATAGATCAATGGAACAGAATAGAGAGCCCAGAAAGAAACCCACACATTTATAGTCAGTTAATATTCAACAGAGGAAGCAAGCTCATATAATAAGCTAAAGATACTTTATTCAATAAATGTCATTGAGAAAATTGGACAGATACATGCAGAAGAATGAAACCAAACCATCTTCTTACACCAAACACAAGATTAAATTCAAAATGGATCAAAGACTTAAATGTTAGACCTTAAACCATTACAACCCTGGAAGAAACATAGGCAGCAAAATCTTGGACATTGCTTGTGGCATTATTTTCTCAGCTATATCTCCCCAAGCAAGGGAAGCAAAAGAAAACCAACAAATGGGACTACATCAAACTAAAAAGTTTTTGCACAGCAAAGGAAAACATCAACAAAATAGAAAGACAACCCACACTATGGTATAATATATTTGCTGATACACCTGATAAGGGGTTAATATCTAAAAATTATAAAGAACTTACAAAACTGAACACCAGGAAAACAGCCCAATTAAAAAATGGGCAGAGGATCTGAATAGATGCTTCTACAAAGAGGACGTACAAATGGCTAATAGACATATGAAAAGATGCTCAACATCACTAATTATCAGAGAAAAGCAAATTAAAACCACAGCGAGATATCACTTGTCAGAATGGCTATCATGAATAAATCAACAAATAACTAGTGCTAGCAGGGATGTGGAGAAAGGGGAACTGTTTTGCACCATTGGTGGGAATGCAGACTGGTGCAGCACTGTGGAGAGCAGTATGGAAATACCTCAAAAAATTAAAAATCTATCTACCTTTTGACCCAATGATCCCACCTCTTGGAATATATCTGAAGGAACCCAGTAATTTGAAAGAACATAAGCACCACTATGCTCATTGCAGCATTATTTACAATCACCAAGATGTGGAAGCAGTCCAAGTGTCCATCAGTAGATGAGTGGATAAAACAACCATGGGACATCTACAGAATGAAATACTACATGGCCATAAAAAAGAAGAAACTTTTACCCTTTACAACAGTATGGGTGGACCTGGAGAATATTATGCTAAATTAAATAAGCCAGTCAGAGAAAGACAAACACCATACAATTTCACTCATATGTGGAATCTAATGAACAAACTGAACTAACAAGCAAAATAGAGACAGACTCATAGATAGAAAGCAGGATGACAGCCAAGGGAGGGAGGGATTGACCAAAAATGAAAAAGGACTTGTGGACATAGACAATGGTGTGGTCTTTGTCGGGGAGGTGGTGGCATAAGGGTGCTAAATGGTAATGGGAAAAAAATACAATAAAAAATTTTAAGTGACTTTTTTCCCCATAAGTCCATCAAACTTGGTATTCTGTCTGTGTAAAATGTCTTTTCAAAAGGCAAAAAATAGTATAGTTGTTCTAACTGGTATTTTAAAAATAGTGAGGAGCCATCTTTTTATATTTCTGATTTAGTCAGTTGCTTATTTATGCCCTTTCTATTTGTTTTATATTAATATATTGCAGGCAGGAGAGGCCCTTGTAGACCATACAATATTATAATACATTCTATTTTAAGAGACAAACTCTGGAGCTTTTTGGTCACCGTAAAACTCATTCTTAAATGTTATACTTGATGTCATTTTGTAGGGTTGAACAGAAAAGCAATGTTAACTGACCATAATCAAGCCTTGGGTTTCACAATTATCACTCTGTGGGGATTAACTCTTGATTTATTAGCCACATGAAAGATGATAATATATTCACATAAGCCAGGGACAGAAATAAGCTTTTTCTCATCCACCATGGACAGTTCAAAAATAGCTCCCTAGCAGGCGAATGGTATGAGTTCTGGTACATGGGTATGTGTATACATGTACATGTGTGTGCTGGTGAGTCTGTGTGTGAATGGGTGTGGGCAGGCATGTATTTGTTTGTGGAAGATGTTCAGTGGAGGAATCAAGTGAGAGAATACTGTAAGGATAGAGAATATCTAGAAGCTTTCATTTGCGAACATGTCCCAGAAGCAGGGAAGTAGTCACTTCTTGCCAGCCTCTGTAGTGTGCTATTTAACTGTCAGTTTTAGATTGGCAGTCTCAACATTATACCCCTAATTCAGAGATAAGTTGGAATTCCATTCTTTCCATAAAGCTTTTTTATTTTTTATTTATCTTACACTGTTCTGAGACTAAAATTAGGTTGACGTTCAGAAATCATATGATATTTGCCTAGTGGCTTGGGGTGTAAAGTTTATAGTGGTGATTGTATAGTGATTCATCAACAACTTTCTATATGAAACAAACAGCATACTCAATTCTAATTTTCATTGATATTTCCAAATTGCCCATCAAAATACTGTACTAATGGACATACTCTACAGCAGTGTTTGCGAGGACTTTGCATACATCATCTCACTTAATCTTCAAACAATTCTGTAAAGTCAGTAGGTAGGGGTATTATCTGGCACAGACTATACTGTGAATGGTGGCCCCTAGAGTTGTGCATAAAAACAACACTGTGTCCCTGAATCCCCATTTTACTGAAGCAAACATTGAGGCATTGAAAGGTTGAGTTATTTGTTCAAAGTTACACAGTTGATGCGTGTCAAAGCTGGCATTCCATCCCTAGCTGTGTGACTCAAGAACCAATGATAGCTGGCTTCATGGCCACTTAGAGTCTCTTAAAGCTGTGGCTGCCCAAGGAATCAGGGTACACTCAGGGCTGTGCCATTTCTCCCATTCCTGGGTGCAAACAGAAGCCCTGGCATTTCAGTATCATCCAGCTGGCTCTCTGTCAGACCCCTGCCAGTGAGTTCAGTGAGAAGCGGTCTTCAGAGACAGAATAATCAGATAATTTGGCTCAGGAAAAGACTTTGGAGAAATAAATTGCTGTTCCACCATGAATATAATAAGGCAGTTAGGTAGATAGAAATAGTTATCTTTTGATTATGTGAATGAGAATTATGTGCAGCAAATATTAAGTCCAAACTGTCTTTTTCTTGGTCTCCCTATTCCACTAGTCATACACACCTAATTGCCTCCCCAAAATGTCCAGCTTCTGTGGGCTCTGGGGACACTAGTCTAACTTTTCACATTAGCCCAGGCAAAATATAATTAGGAAGAAACATTTCTGCCCCAAAAAAGCCACATACCAGTGTGAAATATAGACGATTTTGGTATATCTACTATTTGGTTTATTTACACCAATATTGACTCATAATAGTATTGCATAATCTGGATTTGACTATATGGCTAAAGAAGATTACAAAATTGAGTTTTTGATACTAAAATTTCATTTGTTTTCTCTTTCTCCTCCTCAAAATTTGGACAGATGTACTTTTACTAAAAGGAAAAAGGCTGGATTTTTATGAAAGAGCTGACACATATGTAAGCCTGACCAAAACCATCCCTGAACTCAGTCAATTCACAGCATGCATTGACCTGGTATTCATGAATGACAAATCAAGTGATTGGATGACTTTCTCCTATATTACTAATAATATGACAGAAGACATAGACCTTGGACTTGCAGGAGATCATCAGCACTTAATACTATACGACTTGGGCAAGACCTTTTATATCCGTTACCATCTGACTCCATTTCAATGGCATACAGTATGCTTGATATGGGATGGTGTGGAGGGCAGATTAGAGCTCTTGCTGAATAAAGAGAGGATACTGGTAATGATGGATCAGCCACAAAACCTGACACCTAATGGGACTCTGGTTCTGGGACATTTTCTTAAGAGCATGGACATACAAATTAAAAGCATGGTGTCTCCCTTTGCTGGTAGCTTGTACTATTTTCAACTCTGGGACTACATCCTGGAAAGTGAGGAATTTATGAAGTGCTTGGGTGGGAACATAGTTAGTTGGGGAGAAGATGTTTGGCTTGTCAACAACATCATTCCAACTCCTGACACAAGACTGCACTGCTATGAGTAACTTACAACTTGTCCTCCTTAGCAAGGGTAGCAGTGATGCAGTACTGTTCTCGCTACTCCAAATAACCCATTCCTATGCCATGGCTATGTGTTCCTCAGAGGGTCCCAAGGTTGCCACAATTTTGTCATCTACTTTGTAATGTAGGCAAATACTATTTTGTCTTTTATTTTGATATGACTTCAAACTTACAGAAATATTGCAATAGGGCAAAAAACTTCTATATATTATTTACCCAGATTCAACAACTGTTACATTTTCCTCATATGTTTTATTATCCTCCCTCTCTTTCTCTTCCCTCCTACACACACACGCTATTAACAATTTGAAAGTTGCTGACATAATGTCTCATTATCCCTCAATATTACACCTGAATATCTCAGTGTGTATTTCTTAAGAATGAGGACAATATCTTATATAACCCCAGTACAATGATCAAAATCATGAAATTTAACATTGATATAATACTAATGCCTAATTCATAGTCTGTATTCAAATTTAACCAATGATCCTAATAATTTCCTTTATTGCTATTTTTGGCTTGGTCCAAGATCCAGTCCAGGATCACGCATTGAATTTAGTTATCATATCTCATTAGATTCTAATCTGGAGCAGAACATTCTTTCTTCATCTTTCATGTCAATTTGTCCCATCACTAGTGATAATAACTTTCATCGTTTGCTTCTGATGGTGATTGCTAGATTTCTCCACTGTAAAGTTACTATTTTTTTCCTTTGTAATTAGAAAGTAATTTCTGGGGAGATAGCTGGGGGACATGTAAACATCCTGTTCTTATCAAACTTTCACCCAGTAGTTTTACATCTGTTGATGATTCTTGCCTCAATCACTTATTATTTTGATGGTTGCAAATTGATAATTTTGAAAACTCCATAATTTTTCTACATTTAATAGTCTTCTATTATAAGGAAGAGTGTTCTCTTCACATTTACTTATTTATTTTTTCAGCTGTTTATGTTTTTTATTGTATATTTTATTGAGTATGTTATTACAGTTGTCCCATTTTTCCCCTTTATCCCCTCTGCCCTGTACCCCATCCCAATATCCCCACACCTCTTAGTTCATGTCCATGGGATGCACACGCTTCTTTGGCTTCTTAATTTCCCACACTACTCCCAGCTTTCCCTTGACCACTTTTTTTTTTTTTTTGGTCAACATTTCCCCACTACCACTTTCCCCAGCCCCACCCCTCCCCACCTCCCACCCTCAATCCTTCCCCAATTTTGTTTAGATGATGGGTCCTTTATGCATGTTCCTTGATGACCCTTTCTTTTCCCCTGTCATCTCCCTCCCTCCTCCCCTCTGGTTACTGTCAGTTGTTTCTTATTGCAATGTTGCTGGTTATATTTTGCTTGCTGGCTTATTTTGTTGATTAGGTTCCACTTATAGGTGAGATCATATGGTATCTGTCTTTCACTACCTGGCTTGTTTCACTTAACATAATGCTCTCCAGTTCCATCCATGCTGTCACAAAGGGTAGTAGCTCCATCTTTCTGCTGCATAGTATATCATTGTGTAAATGTACCATAGTTTTTCGAACCACTCATTTATTCTTGGGCACTTAGGTTTTTCCAATTCTTGGCTATTGTAAATTGTGCTGCTATGAACATTGGGATGCACAGGTTCTTTTTCAATCATACCTCAAACAAGGGTTCGTTTATGTTTTTATATCAGCATAAACTCATGGATTCTTACTTTAGGTTAAATTTATTGCTATTATTTATTTTGATGTTCAAATTGGCCCAGATTTGGCCAGTGGGAGTCCTTCAATCTAGCTCTTGTGTCCTTCTGACATGTTCCCATCATTTTTGAGCAATTCCTTACTTTTAGTACAAGATGTTACAGGCTCATCTTGTACTTTTCCTGTTCAGCCCAGGAATCAACCATTTAACCAAAGAGCCCTGGTTCCTTTTAATTTGGAATAGTATTTATGAACCAATTCATTTTTATTTTGAAAGCAATAATGTTGGAATGGAGTTCTTGTAAGAAAACTGGATTTTGGAATTATGCATGTATTTCCTCCCTTCTTTCCATTTTTGATGAGGAAATATAAGATTGTTTTTCTCTGTACAATGCCATTGTCCCCTCAACTCCAATCTTCTGCATCATCAGCTCAGCAGTCCTGAAGTGTGGGTAAAGTCAGTGATTACAGTCTCAAGATTGGATTTTATCTCATTTCCTGAAATGTTCACTTATTAGAGCAGTATTATTTACTACTCTTATGGATTTCGGGTAGGAGGTTAGTGAGGAAAGGGGGCTAGATCAATGCCTAATAGGGCTCTCACAGACTATGGAGATATGTTTTTATGAACTGTCTTGATGTTGTTTGAGTTAATGGCAGAGGCACATTCCAGAGGATTTCTGTGTTTCTTTGAGATCAGACTAATGCAAAGGAACAGGACAGCTATTCCTTTGAGTTACTAGCTGAACACATTTTTTTTTCATTTTCTGAAGCCTTGAAAATAAGAGAGAATAGTACTACCTGATTCTGATTACAAAACTGAACTGGGGACTAGTAAAGTTAAGCCTGAATAGCTCACTCAAATCATTTTAAAGTGACTTTATCTTCAATCTAAGGAACCAGAAGTATGGCTCCATTAAATCCATGTGGTTAGCAGTGGTCTTTGAAAACCTAATTTGATGGTGAATTGCCATGACATTTCCTACCACTTTTCTGGTAAATCGGTAAATCTAACTGATGTGTCAAAGTGCTAGACAACCATCATTTATTTCACTTTTCTGTACACTTAATGTAAAATGTATCCTCTTGGTCTGATTAAATCCTGGTAGCCATAATATACAAATAATCTAACACAACAAATGAGTGAAAGAAAATACAATCTAAAACAACAATCAGCAAAAGGAATAGAAAATGTTACTTCTACTGTTCGGATTTCTTCAAATGTTTTTCCAAACCTTAGACCAGGGATTCCTAACCTGAGGTCCAGAATGGCATTGATAGGTGGACAAAGCCCTTGAAATTATATGCCACATCCTTAAAATGCAAGATGGATTTTTTTCCCTGTGGACAGAGTCTATAGTTTCCAGCATATTCTAAAATAGCATGATAATGGCTGCTTTTTACTAAATCCTTATCACGTGCCAGGCATTTCTCAGAGAGGTTAAGTAAATTGCTTAAGCTTGTCCATCAAATAAGTAGTGGAGGTGGGATTTGAACAGAGATTTATCTGGTTGCACAGCCTATGTTCTTTTTTTTAAATAAAAAAAAAGATTTTATTTATTTATTTTTAGAGAGGGGAATGGAAGGAGAAAGGGAGGGAGAGAAACATCAATGTGTGGCTGCCTCTCGCACATCCCATACTGGGGACCTGGCCTGAAAACCCAGGCATATGCCCTGACTGGGAATGGAACCAGTGACCCTTTGGTTCGCAGGCCGGCACTCAATCTACTGAGCCACACCAGCCAGGGCCAAAACTTAAGTTCTTTTCACCCCCACATCATTAGTACTACCTCAAGGGAGTCTGTGCTCCCCCCAAAAAAAGGTTATGAATCACTGTCTGAAAAGCTTCCTTTGAAGGGAATTGCTGGTTCTGATAACCCATCTGGGGAAATTAGACTGCCGGCTGCAATCACTGCCTGCTCACCACTGAAGAAACTGTAACACCACAGAGTTTCTTCTATCTCCGTCTTGGCCATGTGACATCTGAGATAAAACGGACAATTATATGAATCAGTAGGAGTGATTACAACATGTGTAGCTTCAGCTTTTGCAGAATAAATTGTTATTTATGGTTCATAGAAGGATTATGACCTTTAAAATAAATTTTAATGAGCACATTTCTAGGTTACAAATTTCAATAAATCTACTTACACATAAATTATATATGTATATATTTATGTATTCGTGAGAACAAGGTTTTTGGGGAACATTTGCTGAAAACTGTGAACCTTACCTGTGTTTAATAAATGAGTACTTCTGCCCTGGCTGGTGTGGCTCAGTGGATTGCGCATTGGCCTGCAAACTGAAAGGTCACCAGTTCGATTCCTGATCAGGGGACATGCCTGGGTTGTGGGCGAGGTCCCCAGTCAGAGGTGTGTGAGAGGCAAACACACATTGATGTTTCTCTCCCTCTCTTACTTCCGTTCCCCCTATCTGAAAAGAAATAAATAAAATCTTAAAAGACAACTACAATAACAACAAATTAAAAATAAACATGTACTTTCTATAGTTAGAGATTTCTCAGGGATATTTAAAGAGCACAGTGATAAATAATAATAATGGCAAAGTTGCTAGTTATTAGTAATTAGTTTTGGAGTAGTTTTAAGAATCTTGTTATTTTTTAAAATGACAAATATAATATTTTATGATTGTGACTAAAAAAATCATGTAATACAGAAGTACATGAAGTATGAAGTAAAACCTAACCCAAATCCTCTTCATAGAGGTGTCTATTTTATTTATATTTTTTCCTATGGTTTAAGTAAGCATATGAGTATGTGTGCATGGGTGTGTATGAGTGTGTACTGTTTTAAAAAACAAAAATAGCCCTTGCTGGTGTGGCTCAGTGGATTGAGTGCCAGCCTGTGAACCAAAAGGTCACTGGTTTGATTCCCTAGTCAGGGCACATGCCTGGGTTGTGGGCCGGGTCCCCAGTAGGGGGTGCGTGAGAAACAACCACACATTGATGTTTCTTTTTTTTTTTAACGAATGAATTTTAAAAGAATTTTAATTACTAGAGGAACAGAAATACAGGCTACTTAGTACTTTTTTTGTCAGCAAGGATATGCACTTTCCATCAAGATATAATAAAAAATTCCACATGACTCTAGGCCCTCTGTTTGCCCTCCTTGGAGAAGTGTCTGTTCAGGTCCTTTGCCCATTTTTTAATTGGATTATCTTCCTGCTGTGGAGTTGTGTGAGTTCTTCATATATTTTGGAGAACAAACCCTTGTCCGAGGTATCATTGTCAAATATATTTTCCCATACAGTTGATTCCCTTTTCATGTTGCTGATGTTTTATTTAGCCATGCAGAAGCTTTTTAATTTGACGTAGTCTCATTTGTGTATTCTTTCCTTTATAGCCCTTGCTCTAGGGGACATATTGGTGAAAATATTGCTGAATGGAATATCTGAAATTTTCCCACCTATGTTCTTCTCTAGGACTTTTATGGTGTCGCGACTTATATTTAAGTCTTTTATCCCTCTTGAGTTTATTTTTGTGTATGTTGTAAGTCAGTGGTTGAGTTTTGGATTTTTTGTGTCTATAGGTTTTTTTTCATTGTTGTTCAATTACAGTTGTCCACATTTTGTGGTTTTTCTCTCTGTCTCTTTCTCCCTCTTTTCCCCTCTGTAAAAATAAATAAAGTCTTAAAATAAATCATAAATAAAATTTAAAAACTAAAATATATGCATAAATACATATTGTTCTGTAATTTGATTTATTTTACCATATTGTCATGGACACATCAGCACATTTAGATGCACTATAATTTGCTTAACTAACTCTTCTTTGATGAATGTTTAAGTTGCTTTCAATTTTCTACAATTACAAATAATGCTACAATAAATTACCTTGTATACACATCTTGGTGTCTGTGAGCTTGTAATTTCATAGGACACATTAATAAAAGTAGAATTTCAAGGGAAAAGGATATAAGCTTTTACAATTTAATTTGATTTTCATTAAAATTGGCATATTTTAAAGTAAAAGTAATAGATATATGTTAAAATTTCAAACAATGTATAAAATATTTATTAAAAATAAAAACCTCCTTTGTCTTCAACTTCTTACTCCCAAGTGCCTCTCTTTAAAAGTAATAATTGTTAACAATTCCTTATACAGTCTTACAGAAACAGTTTGAAACTTGGGATTACATGTAAAGTTCTTTAATTTTCTTTTGCACAGGTGGGATTATCATT
Source organism: Mormoops blainvillei (assembly GCA_004026545.1). Classification (NCBI taxonomy): domain Eukaryota; kingdom Metazoa; phylum Chordata; class Mammalia; order Chiroptera; family Mormoopidae; genus Mormoops; species Mormoops blainvillei. Next base: position 24,696 of record PVJD01011873.1, on the reverse strand, counting down.
ATACGAATAATCTTGTCTGTCTTTTTTTACATTTAATAATGTATTTTGGGGACATTTCCATATCAGAAAATATAGAGTTACCTGTTTATGGGGGGTGATGCTGATTTGCATGATAGAGTAAGGACATGCTATAATTTATTCAACAAGATCTCTTCTAATAATTGTTAAGTTGCTTTCAAGTTTTAGCTCTGACAACAGTTTACAATATTATTAAAAGAAATGGATGTTGACTGGACTTTCTTGAAGTGACCATTAGGGACTGATCATAGGCTAAAATTCCTCTGTAGGTATGTTGAACATAGTTTCCTAACCTCAGTTCACATGATCCAAGAAAGAATTTGTCCTTACTCCTGAATGTATGAAAGAGTCTTCCGAAAGATATGCATATTAAATTACTTTTAGTCATGCATTTGAGAAATCCCTCTTTGAAAAGAATGAAATAACATGAATTGAGTCCATCCTGGGAAATTTATACTGTATCAAAATGTAGGGTCCCTCTATCTGTGGAGCTATTGATTTGTTAAGATTTATTAATTGATATAATGCTCCAACTGCTTTGAATTTCTTGATGAACTCACCGTTCTTAAAATGTGCAGAGATCGATTACATAGTTATGTGCTTTCTAAGGCCTTCATTTGACCCACTATTAAGCCTTTGATCCAATTATCAGCTCTGATAGGAAGGGTTCCATGGTGATGGGCTCTACTAGCTAAAAGGCAATTTGGCTTTACTTTTGTATATCAGTTCTCTGTGGTAATCTCATTTTTCATCACAAACATAAGCAGGGACTGTTTATAGTTTACTCAAACTATTTGTATTCTCCTGCCCAGGGTGATATTCTCCTATAGATTCAGAGATGGAAGCTGTATCTAGTCTCTCTCCCTATCACAGAATTCATTTTTTCATGTTCTTGCCTGAAAACTAAATACAGATATCATTTTGAAAATTTTTTTCTCATCATTTTAAAGATGTTCATTTTTTTTGTGTGTGTGTATGTGTGTATTTACCTCATAGGCAAATCTGTGGCAGTTTCTGGTCACTGTTATCTACTGCAAATCTAATAAACACACTCTGAATTATATTTACAGAGGTGATTGAAAGAAAAACCGGATATGATATGTAGGTTAGAACAACAGAAAGATTTGATATGAGGTGATATACCCAAATTACAAGGAGAATTTGGTACCTTAGCAAATGTTCTGCTTAATATTCTGTTGACAAGTACATCTGCAACAAAATGACTCATAAATATTCAGCTACTCTATACCTCTGTTCTCCTGATCCCAATAATTGCAAAAATACAATTTTGCCTAGATTGAAGGAGCAAATGGCAATTAAGCCCACAGGCCCCTGTGAATAAGCATGGATTATCCCCACTTTAAAATACAGAGGCGGCTTATGGAAATCATTTGTGCAACTGATCACTTGTTCACAAATGGAAACAGAATGAATGTGGCAAAACATGATTGTGAACCCTTTAAAAATGGAAGCCAGACTCCATGGCTTCTGTGATTCCTTCATTACAAATAGATATTCAATTGTTGCTCAACTACCTGCACAATGTGAACTTTTGCATTAGATTTTTAATTGAATTTTTATTGAGCTGGAGATCCTTTGTACATTTTGCCCAGTTTCCCCCAATAGTAGAATTTAGCAAAGCTATAGTATAACAACTAGAATATTGGCATTGATAAGATTCACCAATCTTACTCAGATTTCTCTAGTTTTACTTGTACTCATTTCTGTATATGAAGTTCTATACAGTTTTTTCCCACCTGTGAATGCTTCTCTCCACCACCACAGTCAAGATACTGAACTGCTTCCACACCACAGGGATCCCTTGTGTTACCCTTTTGTAAACACTCTCACATCCCTTCTACCCTTCCCACCACTCTACTCTACTCCCTGCATTCCTAACTTTTGAGAACCACTAATCTGTCCCTCATTTCTAAAGTTTTGTCATTTCAAAACTGTTAATAAATGGAATCATATAGTATGTAACCTTTTTTGGATTGGCCTTATTTTTTGGTTACTCAGCATAATTCTCTAGAGATCCATCCAGGTTTTTGCTTGTATGAATATGTTATTCCTTTCTACTGCTAAGTAGTATCTCATGGTCTGGATATACTAGAGTTTAGCCATTCACCTGTTAAAAGACATTTGGGCTGATTCCAATTTTTGGCTATTAAAAATAAAACCTGCTATTAACATTTGTGTACAGGTTTTTGGATGGACATAAGTTTTTATTTCTCTGGGATAAATGTCCAGGAGTATGATTGCTGGGTTGCGTGGTGGTTACACATTTAGTTTTATATCAGACTTTCAGACTGTTTCCCAAAGTGGCTGGGCAATTTTACATTCCCACCAGCAATGGATGAGTGATCCAGTTTCTCTTCATCCTTGCCAGCATTTAGTGTTGTCACTATTTTTTATTTTAGTCATTGCGGTAAGTATATAGTGATGCTTCATTGTGGTTTTAATCTGCATTTCCCTGATGCTTAATGGTATTGAACATCTTTTGCTGTGATTATTTGCCATATGTATATCCTCTTCTATGAACTGTCTATTCATGTTATTTGCCCATTTTTAAATTTTTTTCTTGTTGAGTCTTGAGAGTTTTTTTAATATATTCTAGTTCTTTGTTGGATATATATTTTGCAAATATTTTCTCCTATTCTGTAGGTTGCTTTTATTTATCCTTTTCACATGGACTTTTGTGGTGTAGAAGCTTTTACTTTTGATGAACTCCTATTTATCGGTTTTTCTCTTGTGAGAAAACATCATGATTCTGGTGTCACATGTAAGAACTCTTTATTTAGTGTTAATTTTGTGTCCACCAACCTTTCTGAACTCACTTTTAAGTTCCAGGAGGCTTTTTAAAAAAGATTTCTTGGAATTTTCTACATGGACAGCTGTGTAATTTGCCATGCCTTTTATTTCTTTTCCTTTCCTTCCTGGAGTACCTCTAACTTCCAGTATTATAATGAGTAAGAGTGGTGAGAGTGAACATCCTTTCTTAGTTCCCAGCTTAGTGGGAAGACATTCAGTCTTTCGCCATTATGGTTGATGTTAGCTATAGGCTTCTTGGTTGTGTTCTTTATCAAGTTGATTTAAATACCTTCTATTCCTAACTTGCCAAGAGATTTTATCGTGAATGAATGTGAGACATTGTCAGATGTCTTTTCTGTATCAAATGAACTTGTTTGTTAACCCATTGTAATTCATCGCTAGACGTAGAATTTGAAAGAATCTTTAATTCCTATGGATCCTGGTTAAAAAGCTACTGACATTTAATCAGACGCCCTTTGTCTGGGAGATGAATGATTCTTCAAGGCAAATAGTGTTTCAGGGATGGCTATAATTTGGGATTCTCATTGGGTTTCCATCCCTAGGCTTCCAAGGGAACTTTTATATTTTAGTTTAGTGCTGTGATACTCTCCTCTAAGGTTTATGTCTTAATGTTTTGGGTGATTGCTTTTTCTTGAACTGTTCAGCATTTGTAGAACTTGGCTTTTGTTATCTAATTTTGTCTTTCCTTGGTTATTTTAGGTTGTCTCTTTATTCTCCTGGATTTTGGGCGGTTTGGGTAAATTGAGGGCATGAACTTATGGATACTAAATAATTGAAGCACTGGCATAAATTGTCATATTTCCTCCCTACATATTTTACTTGTGGAAATCTCATCTACTCAACACTATACCTCTCTGGGTCTCATCTCAAAATAAAGGAATTGAATATAATCTCCAATACTTAGTTCTAAAATTCTGTGATTTTAAGAATGAATTTTTATTAATAAAGGCTTCAGAGAAAAAAAACTTGATGCAATAATCCTTCTGTGAGGAAAAAACTTTCCTCTGAAAGATAAGTTGGGAGGTTTGCTGAAATATATAAATCCAGGCTTCAGGTTAAGTTGCATTATTTTCTAAGAACTATCTGGTATGTAAATGCCACTTGTTTGCAACTTTTTTCAACTAATTTGGTTTTCTAAATCTTATGCTTCATTTTCAGATGCTTACTGGAAGTGTTAATAAAAATTAACATCTATAGTTGAGACCTGTCTTTTTAAAAAAATGTTTTTTAAAATTTATTTTTAGACAGAGAGTAAGAGAAGAAGAAAGAGAGGGAGAGAAACATCAATATGTGGTTGCTTCTTGTGCACCCCTCCCCACCCAGGGATCTGGCCCTCAACTCAGGTTATGTACCTGACTGGGAATTGAACCAGCAACCCTTTGGTTTGCAGGCCAACACTCACTCCATTGAGCCATACCAGCCAGGGCTCAGACCTTTCTAGATAAAAATATCATGCCTAACTCCCATCCTTTATGCTCTAAAAGAGTTTTCCATTGCTAGTTAGGACTCCTCTAATAGTGCTCTTTGAAAGCTGCATCAAAAAAGATAACTTAGGACCCTGGCTGGGTGGCTCAGTTGGTTGGAGCTTCCTCCGATGCACCAAAAGGTTGTGGGTTTGATTCCTGATCAGGGTACATACCTAGGTTGTGGGTTCATGCCTGGTCAGGGCATGTACAGGAGGCAACCTATCGATGTCTCTCTCTCTTACAACAATGTTTCCCTCTCTCTCCCTCCCACTTAAAAAAATTGATAAACATATCCTTAGACAAGAATTTTAAAAAAACCCTAAGTCTTTTTATGATATTTAGTGTTTTATTGTTTTCCTAAAAACTGAATACTGCTAAATTAATCATTTGTAAAAGTGTGTAAATTGTGAACTTTTCTCTCAACAATTAGTGCATTCATAGAGAGTTATTCAGGCTCTGGGATGCCACACTCCTCAAATGTGACATCAAATATAAGTGGTACTTTGACAGACTTACTAAGAAAATTGACTGTCGTAAAGCCATCTGCAAAAGTGGAAACTAAGATCCTGACAATTCTTTTACTTATAGTAATGGGCAAACTTGAAGGCAAAAAACTTGAAATAAATATTGTGTTACTGAAATATACATTTTTTGGTTAGACCTAATAGAATGTGCAGCACTGATAATTCAAATAATGTTGTAAAATTAAGTGGAAAACTATGTCTTATATAATGTTGACTTTTCTCTGTGTAAATGTGTGTACTTTTGTCAAGTCATCTATACGGTCAATTGCAGGCTTCTGATTGTCACTCGTTCTACTTGCTAATGACCACAGAATCCTAAAGAAAATCCTGCACACATCTCAGTATTTCTATACATGCAAATTCAAAGTAACTTTCATGCTCAAGACAGTGAAACAATTCAGTAGGTTGTCTACCACCATAATTATTCCTACATGGTGGGTAATATGCATCCCAGGTGGATAAATTCAAAATGCCAATTTCCCAAGGTCAATATTCATGATTTCATTTTAGGCAATTTAAAATGGAGAAAAAAGTATGGCTCACACTTGAATTTTACTATGCACAATTTTCACTTGGGTATTCTACCATCACCCCAGATTCCACTTATCCAAATCTGAACTGTGTGATTTTTTTCTTAGTGAGGATATCTTTCCAATTTTATTGGTAATAGTGAATATTACCACTATTCTCCAAATGGACTTTTCAAAAAAAGCAAAATTTGAGATCTCTGGAGTTCTCTGTCTTCTTTACCTCTTAAATCTGTTGTCACCATAATCTATCAAGTCTCCCTTTCCAATAGCTATAAGGGTCCACTCATTTCATTCCAATCCCTCATAATTTCCACTTACTGTGTTAGCTTACAAATATTTATTGGCCATCTATCATGTGCCAGGCCTTGTGTTAGGATTGGAGATACAATGATAGGCAAAGAATGGTGAGACCCCTGCCCATACATTGTAGTGAAGAAGGAAGACATTAATAAGCACACACAAAAGTAAAATTGCAGCTGTGGCAAGTATTATGAAAAAAAGGTATAATATGTCATAAGAACTCAGAATAGATTGGTTTGATCTAGTTATGGAGGCCAAGAAGGGTTGTCTTTGCTGAGGAAGTGCTGTATGAGTTGAGATCTGAAAAAATAAGTAGAAGTTAATGAGATTAAGAAAGTTGGGAAGAACATTCTAAGTAGAGGTAATAGCACATGGAGTGAGTGGCTTTGTGGTGGGAAAAAGAAAGTCAAGAGATGGAGGACTGAAACTAGGTTGATGGTCTGATGAGCAGAAAACAAGGGAAAAACTTCACAAAAATTAAGGCTGGAAAGATAGGTAAGGACTAAACTGTGAATAACTTTTAGGCTGTATTAAGAAAAGTTAAGAAATTCTGTGAATAATGGGAGGCCACTAAAGTCAGCTTAGTGTGAGTATATGTGTGTGTGCACCACGATCAAATTTGCATTATAGCCCTGACCAATGTGGCTCAGTCAGCTTAGCATTGTCCTGCAAAGCAAAGAGTCGCTGGTTTGATTCCTGGTCAAGGCATATGCCTGAGTTGTGAATTTGGTCAGGGTGCATGTGAGAGGCAGTTGATCAATGTTTACCTCTCACATTGATGTTTCTCTCCCTCTCTTTCTCTCTCCCTTCCCTCTAAAAATAAATACATAAAATATTTTTAAATTAAAAAAAATTACATTACAAAAAGATCATTCTGATTGCATTATGGAGCAGATTGGAGGGGACCCAAGAGTAGAGGCAGAGTCCAGTTGGGAGCCTACTGCAATAGCGAAGGTGAGAGATTAGTTTCTTGGGTGGTAATGGTGGTAAGTGATAGAGATGGAGAGAGACAGATGGAGTCAAGAGATATTTAGGAGAAAAAATCCATAGGACAACATTATAGGTTGGCTGTCAGGTAAAAGAGAAAATGAAGGAGACAGAGAGAGTTTTGGCTTGCATAACTGAATGTTTAATGGTGTCATTCATTGAAGGAATACTGAAAGAGAATCCAGTTTGGAGAGAAGATAATGAGTTCATTTGGGGAATGTTGAATTTGAAATTTTAATGATATATCCAAGAGATGATGTCAAGTAAGCGATTGATTATACAAATGTGGAGCTCAGAACAGAGATCTGGTGTAAAGATAGAATTTTGAGATTCATGTATGTATAGGTGTAAATTGGAATTCTAGGCATGGAGAAATTATAGAGGGAGAAGGGAAAAGGTGCTGGGACTAAGCTTTGAGGAACTCTAACACTGAATAGTCAGACAAAATAGGTTGAATCTGCAAAGGAGACAGGGGAGTGGCCAGAAAACCCAACAGCACGTTATGTCATGGAAGTCAAAAAAATGTATTTAAAGCAGGACTGAGTAGCCAACATTGTCAAAAGTTGCTGACAGGTAAAGTAAGACGAGGACTAAAAATGTATTTATATGTCTACATGAAGGCAATTGGTAGCCTTAGTGAGTGCTGTTCAGTTGAATGATGATGGATGAATCCAGGTTAGTTGAGCTAAAGAATGGAGCAGGAGAAACAGACTCATAGATAGAGAGAACAAACTGACAGCTATCAGAGGGGTAGAGTCTGGGAGACTGGGTGAAATATGTTAAGGGATTAAGAAAAAACCCTCATGGACACAGATAACGGTATAGTGATTGACAGAGGGAAGCGGGGGTGGGAGAAGGTGGAAGAGGGTAAATGGGGTATAAATGGTGACAGAAGGAGACTTGACTTTGAATGGTGAGTGCAAAATGCAGTGCACAGATGATGTATTATAGAATTGTTCATTTAAAACCTATATGATTTTATTGACCAATGTAACCCAAATAAATTCAATTAAAAAAGGAATGGGGCAGGAAAATGTAGAGACAGACAGTATAGAAAAACATTCTTTAAAGAATTTTGAGGGAGTTGAAAGATGACGGCGAAGTAGATGGGAGCTAAACTCTCTTGCTGTTGCATGGAACTGGGACACCTAGCTGATCTTCTGAAGAACTGAGTGAGCAGCCAATGAAATTCCAGATTATTTGAAGTTTGGAAGCCAAAGATTGCAGAACATGATACAAAAAGGATGGTAAGGAGGTTTTGTAAGCCATAGGGAAGGTCCCCAGGTCCTGTGCTGCAAATGTGGCTGTGGCGGTCCCTGGCCCTGCACCAGGGACTGTGGCTACCATAGGAGCTATGGAGGAGAGCCAGCTCAGGGATTGTAACTTGCCAGCTCCCTCCCCTTCCAGAGCAGGGAAGTCACAGACCTGCACCAGTGGAGAACTGGTCGCTGGGCAGTGGGAGACACAGAGCAGGTGGTGCAAAGTGTACCACCTTGGTATGCAGCTGAGACAGTGGTTGCAGCTGGAACAATTCTAGAGAGATTGGGGAACCAGGCAACACCAAGAGATGAGAGAAGAGAGGGGCCATGACTGACTATGACCCAGATAGTCCTGGGACTGGTCAGAGTTGGGCTGAGTGAAAAGCCTGGTGACCATTAGGAAAGGCTGCCCACAACCAAGGGGAATTCACTCAAAAAAAAGGCTCTCAGTTGCTATGCAAGGACCTCTGATGTGCTGCCGCAGCCAGGACAAAAAAGAAGGAGGAGGAGGGGTATGAATTGCTCCAAATAAGGGCACCCCAAATACTGATCAAAGCGAAGTAACTGGGACCAAAGAGGTAGCTGTCCCCAGAGAGACTTAATTTAATAGGGGAACTAAACTGCCCCAAAAGGACTCTATGTGCAAACAGCACCCAAGCCAACAATGAGTGAGGAGGAGGGGTGGAAGTTGCTCCCACTCGGTGCACCTCACAGACTAATCAAGAAGCTGCATACCAAGGGGGATTAAAGGTGCTGACCTGATGCATATGGACTGTGTGGGCTTTGCAGCACTCTGAAGGCTCATCTAGAGTCTGAGAAACAGGGAAAACAGCAGCCCAGACACAGCCCACATACTCGCAGATCCACATGAAAGAAAAAAAAGAAAACAAAACAAAAAATGGAGCCCAATCCCCCTCCTACTGCAACAGGGAAGACCAGCAGAACCTGTTTGGTGGTTTTAAAGTCAACAGGAGACTTTTTCCCCCCCTTTTTTCTTTTTTCTTTTTTTTTTCTTGCAAGTGTAAGACAATAAGATATGGAGCTGTGAAAGGACCAAAGACAGATCTAGAGAGAGATCAGAAGCCTAACGCCAACAATTGAGAAAAAATTTCACTTTGATATCCTTCAGAAATTACATTTTATTTTTTTATTTTATTGGGTTTTTAAAAATCTTTTTATATATTTTAATTTTCTAATTTTTCTTCCTTATGTTTAGTTTTCATTGTTTGATTTCCTGTTCTCCCTTTGCTATTACATTTCAATTTCTATTCTGACATTGCACCTATATTCCAATAATGCTCTACTCCTGGTCTTTTAATTTTTATTCTTTTTATTCAGATTAAATATTGCTTGTCTTATTATTGTTGTTCCAAATCCTACACAGCAACCTTCCTAGGTTTTGGCCCATTTTACTGTCTTCCTGAGCTTTATTACTGTTGCGGTTAACTTATTTTCTCTGGAACTACCCCAAGTTCCTATCACTTACGCTCACTCTCACTATCTAACCTCACATAGGCATTCTGCTTTCTGGAGTCAGTTCACATTCCACCCCCCATAAGAATCTTAGTTCTTTTTCACCTTTTATAAAAAGTGGCTACTTGGGTGAATTTGCATGCTTATTGTGGTACTTATCCAAGGATCTCCTATCTGTTCCCTACTTGTTAGTATGTTAATTTCCATAGAACACTCCCCCACTGTTTTACTCCATTTTCTCTTTGCCCTGATCCTGATCACATACAAGATGAGGTGGGAGTTGTGAATACCGGTAAACCCGCAGGAGGAGAGAACCCACCAATAAAACAGCCAGCAACAGGAAAAGCCCAAGTACAAGAGACTCCACACAAATGGAAGAAAGGGTAAACCTAGAGCATCCAGATAAGGAGACTGAAGAGACCACACCACTGAGTCCCACAGAACTCCTACCACAGAAGTTCACATTACAGAGAGAGCTGGCAAAGCAGAGCATCAAGAATCACAGAAACAAACAAAAAGAGTTACCAAGAATGGGGAGACAAAGAAAGAACCAGCAATTAAAAGGAATAGAAGACTCCCCACTAAAAGGACTAAATGAAATGGAGGCAAGCAAACTATCATATATAGAATTCAAAAGAATGGTATAAGGATGCTCAAGGAACTCAAAGACAACTACAAGGAACTGAGTGATAACTACAACACTATGAAAAAGGAAATAGAAACCTTTAAAAAAACAGGAAGAAATGAAGAATACAATTTCTGAAATAAAAAAAAATACACTAGAAGGAATTACAAACAGTCTGGATGAAGCAGAATTAGTGAGCTGGAAGGCAAGGTAGAAATAATACCCAAGTAAAACAGCCACATGAAAAAACAGTAAAAAATTTGAAGATAGCTTAAGGAAAATGCAAGAACAACATGAAATGCAAAAACATTCAAATCATAGGAATACCAGAGAAGAAAAAGAGCAAGGGATAAAAACCCTGTTTCAGAAAATGACAGAAAATCTCCCAAACATGGAGAGGGAAAACACCACACAAATTCAGGAAGCACAGAGAGTCCCAATGAAGATGAACCCAAAGAGAGCTACTCCAAGAAACATCATAATTAAAATGCCAAGTTTTAAAAACAAAGAGAGAATCTTAAAGGCAGCAAGGGAGTAAAAAGGAGTAACATACAAGGGAGCACCGATAAGGCTAGCAGATGATTTCTCAACAGAAACATTAGAAACAAGAAGGAATGGCAAGAAATATTACAGGTAATGAAAAGCAAAGGCCTGCAACCAAGACTACTCTACCCAGCAAGGCTCTCAATTAAAATGGAAGGCAAGGTAAGGAGTTTCCAAGACAAAAGAAGGCTGAAAGAATATACCTCTATCAAACTATCACTGCAAGAGATGGTAAAGGGACTGCTATAAGAAGAGGAAGAAAAAGAATGAGAGAGAGAGAGCAACACAGGTACAAACAGGAAAAATGAATAAGTACCTATCAATAATAACCTTAAATGTTAATACATCAAATGCTCCAAGCAAAGGACATAGGGTAGCTGAATGGATAAGAAAACATGACCCCCAGATATGCTGCATACAAGAGACGCAACTCAGAACAAAGGAACTGCACTGAATGAGAGTGAAGGGTTGGGAAAATTGATTCCAAGCAAATGGACAGGGGAAAAACATCTGGGGTAGCAATGCTTATATCAGACAAAATAGACTTCAAAACGAATGCCATAAAAAGAGACACAGAAGGACACTTCATAATACTCAAAGGAGGATTCCATCAAGAAGGCATAAACATAGTAAATATATCTGCACTCAACATAGGAGCACCCAAACATATAAGGAAAATCTTGGAGGAATTCAAGAAAGATATAGACAGCAACATACTTATACTAGGGAATTTTAACACTCTACTGTCAAATGTGGATAGGTCTTCCAAACAAAATATCAAAAAGGATATTGCGGCATTGGATAATGGCCTAGATCCAATGGACTTAATTGATACATACAGAAACTTTCATCCCAAAGGAGCAAAATACACATTCTTTTCCAATGCACATGGAATATTTTCAAAGACAGACCACATGATATGACACAGAACAAGCCTCAACAAATTCAAGAAAATTGCAGTCATAACAAGAATTTTATCAGACCACAAAGACCTGAAACTAGAAACCAACCTTAAGGAAAAAACTCAAAAACACTGAAACTCATGGAGACCGAATAGCATACTATTAAACGATGAATGGGTTAATAATGAGATCAAACAAGAAATCAAAAACTTTCTGGAAAAAAATGAAAATGAACATACAACTCTCCAAAACTTAAGGGACACAGCAAAGGCAGTTCTGAGAAGGAGGTTCATAGTGATACAGGCTGACCTGAAAAAGAAACATTGCAAATAAGCAACCTAACAGTACATCTACAAGAACTGGAGGAACAGGAAAAAGAAAGCCCAGAGTGAGCAGAAGGAAGGAAATATCCAAGATCAGAGCAGAATTAAATGACATAGAGACTAAAAGAACCATTCTAAGGATCAATATAACCAGGAGCTGGTTCTTCAAGAGAAAAAGGGAGAAGACACAAATAAAATCAGAAATGAAAGAGGAGAGATTACAACTGATACCACAGAAATACAAAGGATTGTAAGAAATTACTATGAACAACTCTATGCCAAGAAATTTGAAAACCTGGGTGAAATGGGCAAATTTCCAGAAAAATATAATCTTCCAAAACTGAACGAAGAGGAAGCAGAATGCCTGAACAGACCAATAGCAGCCAATGAAACTGAAGCAGTAATCAAAAAACTCCCAGCACACAAAAGCCCTGGACCAGATAGTTTCACAGGCGAATTTTACAAAATATTTAAGGAAGAGCTAACCTCTGTCCTTCTCAGACTATTCCAAAAAATCCAAGAGGAGGGAGCCCTCCAAAACTCTTTTTATGAGGTCAGCATCACCCTAATCCCCAAACCAGATAAAGACACAACAAAGAAAGAAAACTACAGACCAATATCGCTGATGAATATAGATGCTAAAATCCTCAACAAAATATTGGTAAACCGCATCCAGCAATACATTAAAAAGATCATCCACCATGATCAAGTGGGATTCATCCCAGGGATACAAGGAATGTGCAATATTAGCAAATCAATAAATATAATACATCACATAAACAAAAGGAAAGACAAAAATCACATGATCATATCAATAGATGCGGAAAAAGCATTTGATAAGGTACAGCACTCATTTATGATCAAAATACTCAACAAAGTGGGCATAAAGGGGGCATACCTCAACATAATAAAGGCTATATATGAGAAACCTACATCCAACATTATACTGAATGGGCAAAAAGTAAAAGCTTTCCCACTGAGATTGCAAACAAGAAAGGATGTCCACTTCCACCACTTCTAGTCAACATAGTATTAGAAGTCCTAGCCACAGCCATCAGACAAGAAAAAGAAATAAAAGACATCTAAATTGGACAGGTGGAAGTGAAGTAAAACTGTCATTGTTTACAGATGGCATGATAGTGTGTACATAGAAAACCGTATAGACTCCACCAAAAACTACTCGACCTAATAAGTGAATCTGGCAAAACAGCAGGATACCAAGTTAATATTCAGAAATTGAAGGCATTTTTATATACCAACAATGAAATATCAGAATAAGAAATCAGGGGAAAAAAATCCCATTTACTGTAGCAACAAGAAAAATAAAGTACCTAGGAATAAACTTACACAAGGAGGTAAAAGACCTATACTCAGAAAACTACACAGCCCTGAAGAAATAAATTAAGGAAGACACAAATAAATGGAAGCATATTCCATGTTCATGGATTGGACGAATTAACATCATCAAAACATCGATATTACCCAAAGAAATTTATAGATTCAACGCGATCCCTATTAAAATATCAATGACATATTTCACAGATATAGAACAAACATTTTGAAAATTTGTATGGAATCCTCAATGACCCCAACTACCTGCAGCAGTTTTGAGAAAGAAGAACAAAGTAGGAGGGATCACAATACCTGACATCAAACTATATTTTAAGGGCACCGTAATCAAAACAGCCTGGTACTGGCTTAAGAACAAACACATAGATCAATGGAAGAGAATAGAGAGCCCAGAAATAAACCCATGTCTCTATGGAAAATTAATATTCAGCAAAGTGGGCAGAAGCATGAAGTGGAGTAAAAAGAGCCTCTTCAAAAAATGGTGTTGGGAGACCTGGACAGCTACATGCCAAAAAATGAAATTCAACCATGAACTTACACCACACACAAAAATAAACTCAAGATGGATAAAAGATTTAGATATAAGTTGTGACACCATAAAAGTCCTAGAGGAGAACATAATCAGGAAAATCTCAGATATTCCATGCAGCAATATTTTTACCAATATGTCCCCTAGAGCAAAAGACATAAGGTAAAGAATAAACAAATGAGACTTCATCAAAATGAGAAGCTCCTGCCCGGCTAAAGAAAATATCAGCAAAATGAAAAGGGAACCAACTGTTTCAAAACCATGAAGCCCAGGAAACAAACCCGTGACCACAAAAATAACTGCCCCCTGTAATCCCACTATCAACAGCAAATAAGTCAGTATTAATAAGACTCTAAAGAGATCAAGACTATTATAAGAAAGGTGAGAAATAAATTATGATATAAAATTTAGTGAGTTAATATACAACAACTTGATGGACAGAAATGAATGTTGAAAAGCTATGTAATAAAGAAAATATCTCAAATCATGGAAAAGACCACAGTGGATTTTTCCTCGGTAACCTCTAATATTTACTGCTGTTTTTTCCTTCTGGATACACCTCTGGTGCTATCAGCTGTTGACCCCATCTGACCTTAGGCAACCTGTTTGAGACTTCCTGTGATCTATTGCCCGTGGCTGTCTCCTTCAGTTGTTAACCTAGTCACTCTGTGCTCAGCAGTCAGGCTTAATCGACATAGGGCGGGGTCGAATCCTTCCTGGGGTTGGGGCTAATGTTTCTCCTGAAGCTGCTGTTGCTTGGAGGGGAGTGGTCTGTGTGTGCCCTGCTTTACGGGGGATGATTCATCACCAAGATCCAGGAGGTTACTCTCTCAGTTCTTTCCCGAAAGTATCCATACCCAGTCTCTCCTCAGGTGCCTCCAGTCCACTCTGCCCTCTCCTTTGCCGTGATCTGTCTGTGGCTGCTGCCACTCTTGCACTCAGCAGTCAAGCTGAAGCACCACAGGGCCAGTGCAAAATCCTTCCTGGGGGCGGGGCTATTGCCTCCCCTCAGATTGCAGTCGCTCTAGGGATTGGTCTGCCTGAGCAAGGTGGCTGTTACCATGTGGGGAATGACTCATGATCCCAGCAGCTACCTTCTCAGTTCTCTCCCCAAAGCCTCCATTCCCAGTCTCACCTCAGGTGTCTGTGGCCTAATCTGCCCCTCAGTCTGTCTCTGTTTCGCTTGTTAGTTCAGTTTGTTCATTAGATTCCACTTATGAGTGAAATCATATTAACTCCACAATTGAATGTCTTTAATAGATCCAATAAGACTGTTCCAGTTATCTATTTCTTCTTAAGTTTTGATAACTTGTGTCTTTCAAGAAATTCATAAATTTCCCAAAGTTAATCCTTTCAGTTAGGCACTACTGCTCCATGTATACCTCTTTCAGGAGCATATACATTTGGAGAGACTGTAGAGATGGATTGTTACTTAACCAGGGTATTATGAGAACCATATAGAGATTTTAGAAAATAGAATATCATTGTAAGAAAAAACAAGCAATTGATTTGATTTGGTTTTATATTTATCTTTTAAAAGTATAAGAAAAATTTAGAGAAAAATTATTCAGCTCTTTCTTAAAAGATTGTCTCTTATTTTTTAAAGTTGAGTCCAAAGTAACACATGCTTTCTATTTTTGCAGTTGTTTCTGAAAATATAACAATTCAAGAAACAAGTACAGCTCTTTCACAACAAATAGATTTGACAACCCCATCCCAAGTTATTGGACTAAAACCACAGAAGACTGTATATTCTTCTACAAGGATGTCTAAAAGCTTGCCTGCATTAGCAACTGATTATACAACCATATTATATCCCAATACAACATCTCCACCTTTGGAAACAATTACTGAACCAAAATTTTTAAAGACATCCATAGCTGAGACAGCTACATTTGCAGCAGACATTTTGTCTATTTCAGCAGCCATTGTTCTACCTACCAAGAATGCCTTCATAGGTACTACCAAGCCCACGAAAACAATTGAATCCCCATCTTCAGGGAGCATAAGGACAACTAAAAGGGCTGGAGCCATTGTTACTGAGAACTTTAATCCAACTACAGCTACTAATTTTCTATGCACATCCAGATTTACCAAGAATTCAATTGTATCTAAAACTTCAGTGTTTGGATCTCAGGCAGCTATTATGAAGACAGCGACTTTATTCTCATCTGTTGAGTCAGCATCCATGTCTACAACATCTTGGCCCAAACACAGATCCACAGGCATCAGAGTACTCCCTAGCTCCACAGCTAGCCAGGAGTTTCTTACCTCTATAGTTGCTAGAACTATACTTTGTTCCACGGTGAGACAAGCTTCTACTCACATTGGGACTGCATCATCATTCCCACCTGAGTCTGTGCTTATATCCACAGCTTCTCTAGTGGACACTATATTTCCTAGAAATCAGACAGCATCTACTTTGGCAATGACTGATAGGAAACTATCATTTAGAGTTCATTCAATGACGCTCCCAATGAAGCCTATTGAGAAGGCTCTTGAGCTAAGAACAGCTAAAACAGAATTGACATCTACAAATTTCCAGGATGTCTCTTCACCCAGAGTGGAGGATACAATATCTATCTCTGTACCAAAAGAGGCATCATCTGCATCTCTTTCTTTCAAGACATCCTCCTCATTCACTGGAGCTCAGAATGTACAGACAGTTATTGGTGCTGAGACTACACATAGAACCTTGACTCCTGAAATCACACTCATACCTACAGAACCTGAAAATATGCTTCCTCTCACAGTGTCTGGGCCAGTATATACCCAGGATGCACCCACAAGTGGAAAAAACATGTTTTCTTTTATTTCCACTAGGTCAGCTTCCACATACAAGGCATCTAAGTCTGACCCCACATCAACAAGTGATGAAGGTGCTCATCTTTTTACCAGTGAGGTCACTTGGATCAGGCCAGACCAGATCCTACTGACATCAGTATTCCATGGCAATACTTCTAACACAGAACATTCATCTACAGCTACTGATATTATTATCCCACCTGAAGCATCCACAGAAAGTGAGGCTACCACTACCACTGATAGTGGTACTGATGCCATTATCGACAGATATACAATGGCTCTATCCAATTTGACATCAGCATGGTTGGCTAATTTCTCCATAGTTTCTGGAACCACATCTGTAAACAAACTGCCTGAGTTTAAACTTTCCACCTTACTACTAAGAACCACTCCTATGTCCACAGTAGTTGGAAATGAACTTCCTTCAAAACCAAGGGAGACAGTTATTCCACCAGTACATATAATATCTACCCTTCCTGACAGTGAGTCAAGTTTTTCTACTGAGGAGAGTGCTTCTGGGACCACACAAACAAAGATAAAAAGCACAACTGCATTTGGAGAGCCAACAATCCCTTTTCCAGAGTCTGAAACAACACAAAAATTCAATGCTACTGTGACAAGGAAAGAAACAACTTCCCATTATCTTAAGGGAAGATCAGCTCTGGCAGCCACAACTGAAGTTTCTTCATTTGCAACAATGCTGGAAGCAACAAATGAGTCTGTACAAGTGGTGACAACTTCTGTCACCGTTTCCCCTTTTCCTGATTTAGAAACATGGACTACCCCATTGGATAATAAAAATGCAACTACTGAAGTGAGGGGAAGTTGGCTTTCTCCAAAATCAGTGAAAACCACACCTAAGACTTTATATAATGGAACTACAGAAATTTTAAATTCCACCCACACATACACAGCACACTGGAGTTCAGAGACTCCACCTAAGGGAAATTCAACTCCATCTCCCACTTCTGGGAGCATGAAGACATTCCTTGAACCCCTGGTTTCTTCTACCAGAAGGACATTGGAGAGAAGTTTTGCTACTATCCCTACAGACAGGACAGCTATGCCCTTGTCTACCGGTACTTTGCCTTCATGGCCTACAACTGCTTATTCCTCATCATCTCCTGGTCCTATTACCCATATGTCCTCTTTGCCAGTTAATGTTTCTGGTGTCACCTCTATTATGGTGTCTGAGGAGACCATGTCTGAACCTTCTGCACTAGGGATGGCTTCCTCCACATCTGTACTCTCAGATGTTTCAACCCTGTCATCAGCTACAGTGACCACAGCATTGGTGCCACCATTGGATCAGACTGCTTCCACAACAAGCAATATCGTGTCTACCCACAGAGACTTGACTCACACAACTTTAGAAGCTACAGTGAATTCTGTCAGGATGACACCCACAGCAATATCCTTTCTGACAGAAACCCCAGTCTCCTCACTGAGACCTACCACTACTGTGGCAACTAAGGCTAAAACCACCTTTCTCCACACCTCGGCTGACACAGTAACTTCATCCACACCCACTCTTGCCTCCTCTAAATCACTTCCTGACAATATTTCTGTTGCATCCTCCACTCATGTGATTTCAACTATGTCTACACCAGTAGCAACCCAACCCATATCTCGAGTGGAGGAGACTTCTGCCCATGCTCCCAGCTTTCCACATAGTTTCAGTGGTAGTGGACATGTTAGATTCGTTACTGGCACTACAGAACCTTCTGTTATTGATGATACTGTTCCTTCACACACCTCTGCCAACAACCTTACTACTACAGATTGTCACATTTCTCAACTTTCCACATGTCTTATAAGCACACTGGTCCCCACCCTATCAGTGACTGACATTGCTACCTTGTCTTTTGACAAAGAGCAGATGACCACTTCCCTAGAAAACACCTCTGGAACTATAGAGGTGACAGAAATGTCTCCATCAAAGAATCCTTTTATTTCAGAGCCCCAAACTACTTCATCCTTGGAAATGACAGAATCAAAATTTGCTGAGACTGCAAAAATTTCCAGTCATCACACACATTCACCTTCAGAGATTCCACCTGTGGCTCCACCTGATGGGATTTCAGCTTCATCTCCCACTTCTGGGAGTACACAGGCTACACCTACCACCTGGACCTCACCTAACATACATGTTCACATTTCAGAAATACCTACTAGTCTTGGGAAAACAGCTCTCCCTTCACAACCTCGGACAAGTGACACATTTTTGTCTTCTGAAAAAAAAAGCATGAGTGCCCTTTCAGTATATACTCCCAGGACTGAGAATATGACAGTAAGCACCACTTCTGTGACTCACCCTTTTCCATACTATCACAATACTTCATATATAGATACTGTAACTTACAGAACTAGAATATCAAATCCTATAAACATAAACACAACCCTTTTACATTTGCTTTCACCCAGGACTAGACCTGAGGTGACTTCTGTTGCCCCTCCCATTTCTGAGAGCACACAGACCTCCCCTGAGTCCCTGTCTCTTTCCACAACTGGACTATCTAGTGCTAATTTTACAGTTACCTCTACTGACAGGATTACTACAACCCTTTCTGCTCCTAGAGTAACTACAGCACTTTTCAGTAAAACCTCTATGGCAACATCGATTCCTATCTACCAGATGTCCTCACTGCCAGTTAGTGTCACTGCCTTCACCTCCAAAAGAATTTCTGATGCTTTAACAATACCGATGACCAAATCTTCTAAAACATCACGCCCAGATTGTTTGAAAAGTACCTCTCTAGCCACTTTTGGGCCTGTGTCTGCGATGTCCTCAATGTCAGTTCACGACTCTGCTTCCTCACCTCCAGCCGTTTCTTCTGACACTTTCACAACAGTTGGAAAGTTCTCTGCTTTATTGCCTTCAATTACTGCTAGCACTACTATGAATGTACAAACATCTACATTGGATGTCACACCTGTGACATATGCTGGGCATACTTCAAAAAGCACAATGGTTTCCTCTACTACTTCAGAAATGACAGAGATGTCCTCCAGGATCATACCTACATCCTTTCCCTTGCCAACAGAGCCAACTTATTCTTCCGTAAAAACCATCCCAACCACTCTTATGGTTGGAGTGGTGACTCCATTTGTAGGCACCACTTCCTCCTTTTTACTCAGTTCTAAGAACACTGAAGTTATTTCTTCCATTCCCAAAACCACATTTTCACCATTTCTATCAACAACACCACAGTCATCCCAAGGAGATGAGGCTACAACTCTGGGCATATCATCTGGGCTTACTAACAGCACCCTTTCTACTGTAAGCAGTGGTAGAGAAACAATTTTCACAAATACTTATTCCAAAAATACTACTCCTAAAAGTATGATTTCATCTGCTCCTTCAGATGGTCTTCATACTTCCTTGAATATTCAGGTTTCCCCATCTTCGACTAGCTTTAAGAGCACTCCTGTACCCACAAAAAGTATAAAAACCACTACTTTCTTTTCTTCGAGTACAAAAAAAATGACTTCCTCATCAGAAAATAGTTCAACAACTGAACTAACAAAAGATACCACGTCTGTGAATACCCCTGTTTCATATCATCCATGGACTTCATCCAGTGCAACTCTGCCCTCTTTTACTCCATTTCTTTTTTCACCTCATAGCACTAAAGACGAGTTCTCTACTCCAAAGATTTATCTTCCTCCTACATCCCAAATGGTTGCACTTTCAGTTCTGGGAACAAAAACCACATCTAGTAACACCCAGCCTCTGTTTATGACTTCCTGGAACACACGCTTGGCTGAAGATTCTCAATTTCCAACTTTCACCACTACTCAAGTACCTACACCCAACCAGATGGAAACAGAGACTCCATACCTTGTTCCTGGGTCTTTGCCAACATTCACAGCCTCACAGACTGGTCTTGTATCTGGACATGTTACGGCAATGTCATCAATTTCCACATCAGGAACCCTTCCTACCTTGAAGATGTCTGAGAGACCTTCATTATCAATATCTTCAAGATCTATCCCTACCACTTTAGTTAACATTAAGCAGACATTTGAGAAGACTACCACATCTGTAGCTCCAGGGACCACACCCCCATCAAATCCTTCTTGTGCCACTCCAGGATCTATAATTTCAAAGGCTCCTACTACACCCATGCTGACTTGGATCTTATCTAGTCTCTCTTCATGTTCCCCTTTGGAAACTATTTCTAATACTCCTCACATCACAACTTCCTCTAAAATAGAGGTGCCAAAATCTACATTTCTGACTTCTGACATGACACCAACATACCCATTCACTAACCTTACAACATTATCCTTTGCTACTGTAAACCCCATACTCACTAAAACCACTCTTAGAACTGCAGTGGGTGGTATCACTACTGGCCTCCCAACTTCTCTACCTATGTCTATAAAAATCACAGATGACATTGTATACATTTCCAAATCTCCTGAGGTTTATTCCAGAGCCACTGTGACTTCCAACTCCAGTACTGTGTCTCAACCTTTATCCATTAGTAGAATGAGTAGTTCACCTACTACAACTGATCTAGCTATTGGTCCCATGCCTCTGCCTAACCCTACAGTAACGTCTGTGTGGAGCAGAATCCCAGCTGCATCAGCATCTCCTACTTTAAATTTTCCTAACCCCACATTGGACTACCTTCCAAATATAATGCCCACTACATCCACGGCTACTGAAGTGCATCCACTCATATCTACTGGAGTAACACATCCTTCTACAGCAACTGTGCCTTCTTTACTCTCTTCCTCTTTTGAGACATCCTGGCTGGACTCCACACCTTCCTTTCTATCTACAGAAACATTGACTTTACATATTGCCACTGAGTCTACAGGTATGTTCCACAATGTGTGTAGTGTATCACTAACAGACTCCATGCATAATGAGCCATGTGTTCTCCAAGGTGGCCAGTTTCCTGAAGGTAGAAAAGGATAAAGGAGGACAACAGCATTTATTATCTCCATCAGATAGTGGGTACCTTGCCCAAATACAGGACTCTAACCACCTTTTTTATCTTTCCTTTATTTAAATATAATGCAAATGTATCTTCTTACTCAGTATGACATTTCTAAGTTTCTTTTACACCCATTTTGCTCTGATGTGCTGACTCTGACTCTGACTCTGCCAGTGTGAACATGGATCAGGAACCTCACCCCTTCCCAATAAGAGGGCTTATATAGTCTTACAACCAACATATTGAGCATATTCCAGAAATCACCAGAAGGTATTCTAGCTTGCCTTTTTATAATTTCTCTGACACAAATCTCAGCCTTCTCCAGTCTTCACCTCCAGCTGGCTTGTAATGCTTATCAGTGGTCAGGGAGTATTTGGCTTTCATAGTGCTCAAATTTTGGTTGTTCCTTCAACTTTTAACATTTCACTGAAATTTAATAGGGCAGACAAGAGAAAAAAGTAACTACAGAAAGAAAAACCTGAAGCATAAAGAAAGACCAGAAAAAATAAATATCACCTCAGGACAAATGATTTTGTGAGATTACATTTAACTTGGCTGTTAAATGAATTGGAAATCTGTTGATCAATGAACATTGAGGGTTTAGGAGATTTGTAGAATATCTATCAACTGCACAGGGAACTTCCCAAATAATTAAAGCAAAAATGTGATGGTACACCCTGTTTTGCTTTTTTTAATTATTATTTTTAAATTTTTTCAATTACACCTTACATTCAATGTTATTTTGTATTAGTTTTGGGTGTACAACATAGTGGTTAGACAACATATACTTTAAAAAATGTCCCCTTGATATTTGCAGTACCCTCCTGGTACCACACAGTTATTACAGTATTACTGACTATATTTCCTATGCTGTACTTTACATTCCCATGACTATTCTATAACTACCAATCTGTACTTCTCACCTCTTCCAGTTCTCCAACCCTCCTTCCCTCTGACAACTGTCAGTATGTTTTCTATATCTATGAATTCGTTTCTGATTTGTTTATTCCTGTTTTGCTTTTGAACATGAAGCTAAAATGCTGGTTCTTGACCTGGGAGTTAAATTAACCTGACTTTAAGAATGAGATTTCACTGTTTAGTTTCTTTAAAATAAAGAGAATTTTGACTAAATTTATAGAAGTTAAATGTCTTGAACTAAATAAATAAAATTAATCTTATTTTTAATTACAGTTTCTTTCTACAATATTGGAATGAGCTTCTCTGTCTTTGATGAAGAGCCAGTGATCCCTATTACCAGTGCTGTAAATAAATTAGCAGAAAATTGGGTATGTTAAGCTTTTAAATATTTATGGCACATATAAAATGTGTGTGTGTGTGTGTGTGTGTGTGTGTGTATTTGACAAAGACTGAGTAGATTAAAACTTGGCTTTACTTTTTCTAGCCATATACATTTCACAGCTAATTAGTTTTGATGTTTTTGCTGAAAATCTATCCACTCTTCAATCAACACCATGAAGATATATGTTTTTTCTTTCATAGTGCCAATGTGAAAGTTTTTATGAGACATTAATATTTTGATTTGTTTAGAAGTGTACATTTTCCTCCACTTACACAAATTCTGGGTTTTTGCTGAATTTTCCCATTTGGGGAAAGTAAGAGAGCAGTGATAACAAATTCTATGCCATTGTATTCAGATATTTTTGTTTTCTGCATTTTAACTTTTTCTTCCTCCTACGTAATAAACACTTTACTTATCCTTACAATTTCCTGATCATAAGAGTCCTACATACTCTCTGTGAAAATCTAGAAACTGAAATCAGAAACCCAGAAGGTATGTGTCCCTTCTAATACTGCTTCTTGTATTAATTACTCTTAACAGTTTGAAGTACATTCTTTCAGATTTTTTCTATATATTAAATAACATTGATGCATGTATGTTCTTTTATAAAAATAATGGGAATCATACTAATTATGCTAACTTGTTTTTTTCCACTTAACTATCTATCTTTGAGTATATTCATGATTATAAATATAGACATACCACACACACTTTAACAGATGCATAGGATTTCCCTAGATGATTGTAAAGCAGTATTTTTTAATCCAGATATCCATTAGTGGCCATTCACATGTTTCTTTATTTTTTCTGTTTGGGAACAATGCTGACAGTAATGCCCTTGCAATAAATTTTTGGGAGGCACTTGAGTTTCTATAGGATACATTCCTAGAACTGAAATTCTTGAATCATAAACATTTCACATTTTAATAGCTATTGGTAAGTGACCTCCCAGATAGGTGATACAAACTTGAATCCCTACCAATAGTAAACAATCATATCTATTTCCCTTCTCTCCCCATCAGCATTTATTTTCAAGTGTATATGACATGAATAAAAGTGCTTGAAATGATTGAGTATATTTGTCTACTAGGGTTGCCATAACAATATGATGCATTGAGTGGCTTGGACAACAGACATTTCTTGGGTTGACCAAAAAGCCTGTATGTTTTTTTCTGTAAAATAAGGCAGATTTTTCATTTTCACCAATAACTTTATTGATTTGGATATTTTGAATATACTGGCTATCTCCTGCATGGTATAATGTTGATCATTCTCAATTAATGTCTCGATTTGATAGCTATCAACATCAACTGGCCTATCCAACCATGGAGCATCATCCAGTGAGAAATCTCCAGCAAGAAACTTCATGAACCACTTTTGACATGTTTGATCAGTCACAGCACCTTTTCTATACACTGCTCAAGTCTTTTTCATGTGTGTGTATTTCAACCTTTCTTGAAATAATAAGGCATAATATGCTGAGAATTTTGCACATTTTCTTCCAGCTTCGATATTAAAATGGCTACACAAAAATTTACCAATTTTGATAAGGTTTTAAAAAATGCATGCTGATATGTCTGCTGTCACAATGCAATCTAACAAAATTGTTTTGAATGAAGTTAAAGGCAACCAAGTGCTATAAGAAAGCCATCTTATTGAAAAAAAAAAGAACTTTTTGGCCAACCCAATATTTTCTCACTGTTTTAGAGACTGGAAATCCAACATCAACTTGCCGGCAGGGTTGGTATTTGGTGTGGTCTTTCTTGTTGGCTTGTAGCTGGTTACCTTCATGTTGTGTCCTCACATGGTCTTTTCTGTGTGTGTGCACAGAGGGAGAGAAGAATAGGGGGAAGGAAGGAGAGGAGGAGAGAGGGACAAGGAGGAAGAGGGAGGGAATGGGAGGAGAAGGGAGGGGGAGAGGGAAAAGGGAGAGGGTGTGGGGATAGAGAGAACAGAGAGAGAAGAGAGAGAGAGAAATTTC
>PVJD01011872.1:0-43257 GCA_004026545.1 Mormoops blainvillei | reverse complement strand
AGAAGAAATTTTAAAGGAAAGCTAAAACTGGTGGATAAGATTTTTTTTACCATGTTTATTCACTGAGATACACAAATGACTTCAATATTCTTATAAAAGTACATGTTTATACATATTAAAATGAAAAAGCATTATGAGTTCAATGTTCAGCATCTTTATTCTGAAGGAATTAGTTTCACATGATGAATATATCTACCTTTATTTATAAGCATGTATTTCCTGGGCAAAGTTAAGAAATCAATAATAATTTCTGAAAAGCAAAGGCCAAATTAGCATAAATTAATCCTAAAAAACATTACTTCTTTTTCTAACAAATAATAAAAAGTACTAAAACATTAGAAATATAATCAACATCCAACCAAGTACTCTCCCACAATATTACTACAAAAGTATTTTAATATACTTATGTAGTAATATTCTACACAGTTGAACAAACTAAATATTTTTAACAGAATAAGTAAATATTGAGCCTCAGGTACAGGTTTAACAACTATTGAATTTGTTTAGCAAAGATAATTCCAACCATCTAGTAAATGTGTCATCCATTTATTTTTCTTTTTCCTTAATCTTTTCTATATTCCATCAATTCCTTTTTTACTTTTTTGTCTTCCCTAATTTTCTTCTGTAATAATTATTATTAAGTAAAAAAGTAAAGGCACACTTTGTCTTAAGTGCTTCAAACTTAAGCGATGTATTTCTGGGTGTTCTCCATGTGTTTAAATTTGCCTCTCTTTCTTTTAATGTGGGAGGGGGTGGAGGGACTCAAAGGCATCTACATTCCAGATGGCGATCCTGCTTCAGTACAACACAAAGACACCTGCACAGGGAAACACTGAAGGATAGCACCCAAATCAAAATGGACATTTTGGCACAAGTCCCACAGACTTCACTGAAGTCAAAGTTACTGGTCTTAAAAAACAAAAATGCAAATGGTGGTGAGGTGGAATTAAAGCCAGATACCTTAATAAAATTATATCTTAGTTATAAGAATAAGAAATAAAGGGTTAACATCAATGTGCCAATATAAACTGAAGAGAAGCAAGAAAAAGGAACCACACACAAAAATACTGGGGAATGTCCTGGATGGTGTAGGTTGCTGGTTCGAAACTCAGGACACAGGCCTGGGTTGTGGGCCAGGTCACCAGCTGGGGGCATGCAAGAGGCAACTGACTGACGTATCTCTCACACACTGATGTTTCTCTCCCTCTCTCTCTCTCTCCCTTCTCTTTCTTCCTCCCTTCCCTCTCTCTAAAAGTAAATAAATAAAATCTTTTTAAAGAAAATATTGGGGAAGACCACAAACTGCTGATTCAGGCAGCAACTCTGAGGATCACAGATCTGAGGAAGGTCCTGAAGCGCCAACAGTTGCTGAGGGAGGTCATGCAACCTCGAGGTTCAAGCCATGGTCCAAGTCATCAAGAAATGCACTGACATTCTGACTGAGAAAGAACAGTTGGAGCAAGTTGATGGTGAAAAGGATACCTACAGTTACTTGGTTTAATCCTTCTAGAAGGGTCTAATTGTGCCACTGCAGCAAATGTTCCTGGTGGGTAGGATGACGACTAGTTCCTAGCAGAAGCCTCCCTAGTTGCGTTCTCCCTTTTTAAACTGAGAACAATACTCCCATCAGCCGGTTTCAGATGTACATCAGAACTGCTCAGGATCAATACAATTCAAGTCTGTAAATATGAACACCGACACCATTTAACCTAATTTAAGAACAGAAGGGAATGAACCTTCCATGCTATGGGCTGCATGCAAATGAATTTCAATCAATACGTTGGCTGCATGGTAACTGCTGCCGTCTTCGGTAGCACTGAGAATGTTGGCAACACTTTAAGAGGGGTCTGAGTCGACCTGTGTGTACTCTGCTCTGAAAAATTATTTGTATAGTGTGTTTAATTTTTTAATGTGTGAAAATAAATAAAACTAAAGGGGAAAAATAAGAAATCAAACCTAACTACTTTCTCCAAAAATGGAGAAAGGAATACTTCTTCTTCTGGCAATAACAGGCTAGCTTATTTAGACCAATTTTGCAGCCATGGGCAGGGAGAGGAGAAAAAAATCTAGTTAAAATGTCTTTTGCACCTATTAAAGACACTGAAGAATTAGAAAGGCAGTAAGGACTTGAAGGACCAAGAATTCAGAGGGAAGGAAAGCAGAGAAGTGAGCTAGACATTATAGCTTTTCCTTCTCTAGAATTTTCCTCTATACGCATTGCTTCAAAAACAGTAGCTGAGAGGCTAAGAAGCTGAATACAGCTTTCAGCAATATCAAAAGAATGATGAAACAAGGTGGAAGGATTCGGTCAGGCTTTCAGTTAGGATCCCCAAAGGGCTCCACTCCAGGAATTAGGGTGAAACGAAAACAGACCAGCCCCCCAAAACTAAAGCCTAGCTTCTAAACAGTTCAGTCCTTGACTGAGTTGAGATACTCAACTGCTAGTCCTGTGTAGGAGCAAAAGTAAATCTTCTCTGAAGGAAAATAACATCATACATTGTTTCAAATTATTTCCATGATTTTTCATACATAATGTCTAGTAAGTAGAAATACCTAGATATGTAAGTAAAAACAAAACAACCTACAAATGACTAGAAATTAAAGGACATAAAAAGAAAAACAAAAAGAGACAGGTGATTCACATATTAGAGTTATCCAACAGAGGCTTAAAATAACTGAGATTAATAAATTTGAAAACCTATACAAGTTGAAGAATTCCAACAAAGAACTGAAAACGAATTTTTAGATTTTATTTTATTTTATTTTTAGAGAGATGGGAAGGGAGGGAGAAAGGGAGGGAAACATCAATGTGTAGTTGCCTCTCTAGCGCCCCCTACTGGGGACCTGGCACACAACCCAGGCGTGTGCCCTGACTGGGAATCAAATCAGGGACCCTTCAGTTTGCAGGCCGGCGCTCAATCTGCAGAGCCACTCCAGCTGGGGCTGAAAACGATTTTAAAGCTCAAATGAAAATTCCAGAAGTGAAAGGAGAATAACTGAAATTAGGTACTCAATGGATGAATTTAACAGCAGCTGACACAAAGCTAAAAAGGGGGTTAATAAACTGGAAGATAGGTCAAAAGAAAATATCCAGACCTAAAAATGAAACAAAAGGATGGAAAATACAGAAAAGAACATAAGAGACATTCTTTAAAAACTCTATTGGGCGTACCCAGAAGAAAAGAGAAAGAATGGGTATGAAACAGTATTTGAAGGGAACAGCCAAAAATGATCTAAAACTAATTTTTAAAGAATTCAACCACAGACTGTAGAATCACTATAAAAAGGTAGCAGGATAAATATTGGGTTGGCCAAAAAGTCCATTTAGTTTTTTCCATAAAATAAAAGACCCATTTTTAATTTTCACCAATAATTTTATTGATTTGGATATTTTGAGTATGTCGGCTATCTCCCTCTGTTGGCTTCTACTGGGTAGAGGTGAGGGGTGGCTGCATAACACCTTCCAGTACATAAGCCAGCCCCACAGCAAAGTCTTACTTGCCCAAAATGTCAATAGTACCAAGAAACTTTGCAAACCACTTTTGACAACTTCAATCAGTCACAGCAACTTCTCCATATACTGCCCAAATCTTTTTTTTTGCGTTTCAGCTGCATATACTGCCCAAATCTTTTTTTTTGCGTTTCAGCTG
The DNA here is from genome assembly GCA_004026545.1 of Mormoops blainvillei. Taxonomy (NCBI): domain Eukaryota; kingdom Metazoa; phylum Chordata; class Mammalia; order Chiroptera; family Mormoopidae; genus Mormoops; species Mormoops blainvillei. Next base: position 39,607 of record PVJD01011872.1, on the reverse strand, counting down.
CATTTTTACCTTTCTTGGCATAATAAAGCTTATTTTCTTCCATCTTCAATATTAAAATGGCTACACAAAAACTCACCAATTTTGATAAGGTTTTTTTTTAAGATTTTATTTATTTTTAGACAGAGGGGCAGGGAGGGAGAAAGAGAGAGAAACATCAATGTGTGGTTGCCTCTGGTATGCCCCCTATTGGGGCCCTGGCCCAAAACCCAGACATGTGCCCTGACTGCGGAATCGAACCGGAGCTCAATCCACTGAGCTACACCAGCCAGGGCTCCTAAGGTTTTTTTAATGCACACTGAAACAAGACCTGTCACAATACAATCTAAAAAAAGTTGTTTCGAATGAAGTTAAAGACAACTAAGTGCTACTAGAGCCATCCTCCAAAAAAGACTAAATGAACTTTTTGGCCAATCCAATACAAAGAAAACCACAAGGGGAAACATAGTAAAACTGTTGAAAATCAAAAACAAAAAAGATATTACCTTCACATTGCTTCAAAGAAGCAATTTCTCAACAGAAATGAATTATGAAATGCTATCTTCAAAGTGCCAACTTAAAATTCTATACTCAGTAGAAACATTCTTCAAAATGATGACCAAAAAAAAGACATTTTCACACAACTACTGAGAGAATATGTCAGAGCAGACTCACATTAAATACTAAAGAGAGCTCTTTAGTCAGAAAGAAAACCATCTAAATGGAACCACAAAAATACATAAAACAATGAAAAGCACCAGAAAGGATAAATATGTGGGTATATCTAATGGATATTAACTATATAAAATAATGATGATGATGATAGTTTATTAAGTTTATAATTTTTATAGAACTAAAATACACAATACCAGAAAGGCAGGAAGAGGTAAATGGAATCAAAGGTTCTAAGATTCCTGAATCACCTAAAAGGTGATAAAAGTACTAATATATACCGGAATTTAACAAGTCAAAGATGCATACTGAAATCTTGGGTAACCACTTAAAAAAACAGTATAGAAATGTACAAACAACAAGCAATGGGTTAAGGTGATATACTAAAACATAAATAAATAAGCATAAATGAGGCAAGGAAGGAAAGGAACATACCACAAATAAGATAAACAAACAAACAAAAATAGTAAGACAAGTTTAAATCTGAAATACAGAAATCGGTAAAATAAATGTACATGCATACATGGACTAAACACTCCAATAAGACAAAAACAGTTGGCTAGATAAATAAAACCTAACATGGTGCTTTTAAGAGACACACCTCAAATAACAGATAAAAAAAGGATGAATGTAAAAGGATAGAACAAAGATATTCCATACAAGCACTATCCAAAAGAAACCTGTGCAACCATACTAAATCAGATATTTTACAATGCTAAGAACTGTAAACATAATCTTTTACACATAGTTGTATAAAAACAGAGTATCACCCCCAAAAATATGAAGTAAACATGACAGAACTACAAGGAGAAACAGGTAAATCCACAATCATACTGGGGAATTTTTTTAAATATCCCTCTTAGTAACTAACAAAACAAAACAGGAGGAACTAGGTTTGGGGTTTTATTTTAAATATTAACTTATTTTCTCTAGAAGAAGATACCCATCTTGACTATTTTTCTCTTAATGCTGCTTGAGCTCATTTGCAACTTAAGGGAGTTAACAGTACTTGATATTATAAAAATAAGTGTTATTTTTAAGATCCTTTCTGCTGGCAAAAAAAAAAAGCAAACTTTACCCCATTTTGCAAAATAGGAACTCCATTTTAAGCTCTTTTACACATTCAAACACTATATCATAATTCAAAAACACACTAAGCATATGCTCATGATCGTTATTCTTAAAAAAATAATCCCTTACAAACTATACCTCTTATTAAAAAAAACCCTTACAAAAATGATACAATAAGAGGTTAATCATCTATTTGTTAGGTTATGCTTTAGACTTCCCTTAGAATGTAATGTGATTCCTATTTTTCTAGGTATGTGATTCAGTAATTTCAGATATCTAAATCCAAGAAAAAAAGAGTTAGACTAAAAGAATAATAAATATTATTTCTGTGTTTCTAAGCAATTTATACTTTTCAATGGCCTTAGGGTTTTGAAGTTTGAAATGTGTAAATACATATTAAAACAATATTTTTCAAACAAAGGACTTTTATTTAAAGCCCAAAATAACTGTATTACTGAGTTAGATAAAATAAGGCATTTTCCTTGCCTGTGAATCACTGACTACTAGTCAGTTGTGGTGTTTACTGCTCAACCATCATTCCCACACACCTTAATTATTAACTTTATTACACTTAATTACCTCCACACTTTTCCTAACTTTCCCTTTAGTCTACACCATTTATTTTTGTATGTACAAGTACAACTAATACTTCTCAGTATATTTATTCCCCCAAGGAAAGAGATCACATCCAATGTTCTTAGTTAGGCCTTTTATTCTAGAAGATTAATGGGAGCTGGCCATAGAAGTGTCTTCTCAGTTCAACGTTATAGAAAACATGAAAGTAAGTACCACCCATGGGAAGGAGCAGAATTTATATGTAAAGTTATTTTAACTCCGACAATTCTGTAAAGCATAAGTAAAATTTTTACTAGGTATTTGGCTATAACAATACTTTGCAAAGAAATAGTAAATTCTCGATCTAATGTCTAAGAGTTCTTTGGTTTACCCAAGAAAAACAGGATGCATCTGCATAACAAACTTTTCTTGTAGAAAAGGCAGACTCATGGCTATCAAGAATCTTTAGAAACACATAGAATGAAATAACAAACTTTTCTTGTAGAAAAGGCAAAGACTCATGGCTATCAAGAATCTTTAGAAACACATAGAATGAAATAATCTCACAAATCCAATACAACAAACATGGTCAACATTCCATTTCCTTAAACCTCAATAAACCTGCTGAAGAAAAAAGACTATAATATTTTCAAACATTACCAGCTTTAACCGTTCTTTTCTTCTTTTGCCAAAGGAGGCACTTGATCCAGGCTCTGATTCCTTTTTGCCATCCTCGTCCTCATCTTCATCTTCATCATCCTCAAAACACCAATCTGGCAATAGAGGTGGGGGCGGTGCTTCCTCTATATCACCATAGCGACGAAAAAGTTCTTTCAAATAATCACCCTTATAAATTCCTGGTGGTCTGGCTTGAGCAAAAGTGGCAACTGCTGCTTCAATACTATGGAAAACAAACACCACGCAATTTCCTCACTACTCTCCATTTATGCAGAGTTTTCAAAACTTGCTTATTATATTTAAAACACCATACAAAGTATACAGAGATTGATAAAATAGCCAAATCACAGTCCCACTCTTAAGGCATTCAATCTCTTAAGGGACAAATTCATTCTTCGACAGTTTTAACCTAAGGTACATTGATAATTACTGAACTCTAGAAGTAACTTGAAATCGAGTGTATAGAAGAGTTTAAAGAAAGCTTTAAAGGCTGAGGTCTGATTCTGAGGGAAAACATCAATCAGTCAAAGAAATGTGAACAGCAAAATCAATGAAAGTAAAGAGCATGCTGGTTTTCCAGGAACTTCCAACAAACCCAGGCAATATGAGCACAGGTCATCAGAGAAAGGCTGACCATAGGCTGAAGCTGACACAGGACTCGGGTTATTGTGGAGAGCAGTGATTTTCACCTGGTATGCCAGGCACACTGGTGTGCCACAAGAATTTTTAGAACATGCAATGCTTGACTATTTAGCCTGGGACACTGATCTCTTCTCCCTTAGACTGTCAAATGGAAAAATGACAACAACCAACACAACGGCAGCCATCCGACGTGAATAAATCAAAATTATACCTATTTTTTGTCAGATCAGCAAAAAATATCGCCTATATTTTGGTGTGCTGCAGAATTTTAGTAATTAGTTTATGTGTGCCATGAGATGAAAGAGGTGGAAAATCACTGGTATAGAGTGTCTGAAAGGTCAGAAACACTGTGCAAGAAGTGCATGCAGAAGAAAACCACTGAGGATGCGTGAACGGGGAAATAAAATACACAGATGTGTACTTCAGCTGATTATATCAGAGAAGGACCTACTGTGTAGAAAGGCTTAGTAAGCAAAATAATGAGAAAATTCAGTTAGTAATAACCACTTCTCTCAGGAATTTTTTAGTAACTGAAGTCCTAATGTCTCAGGATCTAAAAAGGTATTTCACTAATAACAGGTACTCAATAAAAACACTCTGATTGATTTAAATAATGTAAATCTGTCCCCAAAAAACCTCTTCCGTACAGCACTGTAAGTTTTTCCTAGTACTTAACAGCTATAAAAAGATACTGTTAAAAATGAAAAGAACAACAACAGTAACTTCCAAAGGTGAATACAAACACAAAATATTGGAGGAATTTGACTCTGATAGGTGAAAAACGTCTGGAAAAGAAAATACAGAGTATATGAAATCATAAGCACTCAAAGTGCTACTTACTACAAAAACACCAGGTAGTGAATGGGATTCTAAGATTAACCAAATCTAAAATGAAAACAAATTCAAATTATATTAATCATGACTTCACCAAAAATTTGGCGATAGAAAGTGCTAAAACTAAAAAAATAAATAAATAAATTCAATAAAATTTCTTTCATCAATTACTAAATATGTCTTCTTCCATTATAACAAGAAACAAATACCTCCAATCCATTTTCTCCACCAGAAAGGCACATATGAGGAAACCAGTGCGATTGAAACCATGGGTACAATGAACACCTGAAAATAAAGTAGTATTATTGTTTTAAAATTAGTAAATCACTTCAGAGGTCACATCTTACTTTAAAATTCCAATCTGGAATCAAAACATTTCAATCGTTTTATAAAATAACTGCATTTTTAAAAACTCCACCGTCTCTTACAACTATTAGTAACCTGTCAGTTTAAGTTGCTTAGAATATAATTTATAGCACTAGCTAGAAGTTAAATGTAATATACATTGATTTATTCTGATATATATTTATTTATTAGTTACAAACTGTCTCTAGGATCTAAAGATTTCACTCAAAGCTAAAAGATTTCAAGCATTTTCAATGAAGAGATATTTTCATCAAACACACAACTCTAAGGATGGACACACACACATACACACAACTGACTGGACACAAAATAACTGACTGATGGATATACAGTACAACAAAAATAAAACTACTGTGAGTTCTCCAGAAACCAACTGACCAAATTTTTACATTCTCTTATAATCTTTCAAAAAAAACTTTTAGAACAAAAACCTCCTGAGAAAAACAAATTTATTTTTCTTATTTATTTTTCTTTTTTCAGAACATATTTGAGATCAGTGTGGTCCTACCTCTATATTCTGAGAAGCTGCAAATGAGCTTCAAAAATTCCAAAAATGACTGCATTTTAAGCCATTTTAACAACTTTGAAAAAGTTATAACAACAGCTTGATGGACATTATCAACATGATAACATTACTGCCAGCGAACTCATTCTCCTGCAAACCTCAAAATGAAGGCTTTCCTGTTATCTCTGTTTAATAGTAGAAACATTTAAGACTACATCTTTCTTTTTTTTTATTATTTTTTTATTTTTAGAAAGAGAGAGAGGACGAGGGGGTGGGGAGAGAGAACGGGGCGGGGGGTGAGAGAGAAAAAGAGAAACATTGATTTGTTATTCCACTTATTTATGCATTCATTGGTTGATTCTTGTATGTGTCCTAATCCAGGATCAAACCAACAACCTTGGCATATCTGGACAATGCTCTAACCAACTGAGCTACCCAGTCAGGCTGCCTTTCTTTTTAAATGTTACCTTTTACAAACTACTCGTCTATGTGTATATAAAGCATCCTGATAGAGTACTACCAAAATCGAATAAGAAATAAACAAAGAGTTAAAATTACAGCCCTGGCCCACATGGCTCAGTAGGTTGGAGCGTCATCAGGTAAACCGAAAGTTTTCAGTTTTGATTCACAGCTCAGGGCACGTGCCTAGGTTGCAGGTTTGGCCCCTGGTTGAGGCATGGAAAAGCAGCAATCAATCAATGTTTCTCTCCCTCTCTCCTTCCCTTCACTTCTCTCTGAAATCAATAAGCATGTCCTCAGGTGAAGATTTAAAAAATAATTAATAAATTTTTTAAATTTCTTAAAAATTATAAAACTTCTAGAAAAAAAATGGGAGAAAGTCTTTGTAAACTTAGTGTAGGAAAAGATTTCTTACATAAAACATGAAAAAAAAAACAGTACATAGATACACTTTGCCTCCTCGCACAACCAAAAGAAGGACAACAATTTAAAAATAAAAAACAACCAGAACTGCCAGAAAATCAAACTGTATGGAAGTCCAACAACCAAGGAGTTAAAGAATAAACATTCATCCAGACTGGTAGGAGGGGCAGAGACAGAGACAGGAAGCTAGGGTGGAGGGGATGCAGCAAGGTGGCGGCTAGAGGACCGGGCAGGTGAGAGGACAGCTGGCGGTCTCACATTTGCTTGTGGATAACACAGGAGAAACAACAGGGGAGCAAAACAGACCATGCAATCCAGGGTTCCAGCACGGGGAAAAGAAAGCCTCAAAATCTCTGGCTGTAAAAACCTGTGGATGTTGCAGAAGCAAGAGAAACTCCTAGCTTCACAGGAGAGTTCGTTGGAGGAGCCCTCAGGGTCCTAAAACGTATACAAACCCACCCACCCAGGAACCAGCACCAAAATGGTGCAATTTGCTTATGGGCAGCAGGGGAAGCGACTGAAAGCTGCTGAGAGCCGACTAAGAGGCACTGTTTCCTCTCAGACTCCTCCCCCACAGACAGAGCCACAAAGCAGCATGCTGGTTGCCCCGGCCTGGCAAATACCTAAGGCTCTGCCCCTTACAATGTAACTAGCACGCCAGAGACAAAAAAAATTGGTCCTAACGAAAGACAGATCAAAGATCCAAAAATACACTAAGCACCAGGAGATAGCCAATCTATCAGATGCACAGTTCAAACACTGGTAATCTGGATGCTCACAGAAATGGTTGCGTATGGTCACAAAACAGAGGAAAACGGAAGGCTATGCAAAGTGAAGTACAGAAAAATACACAGGGAACCAACAGTGAAGGGAAGGAAACCAGGACTCAAATCAATAATTTGGAACAGAAGGAAAAAATAACATTCAACCAGAACACAATGAAGAAACAAGAATTCAGAAAAATGAGGAAAAGTTTGGGAACCTCTGGGACAGTTTCAAACATTCCAACATTTCAATCATATGGATGCCAGAAGGAGATGAGAAAAAGCAAGGAATTGAAAACTTATTTGGAAAAATAATGAAGGAGAACTTCCCCAACCTGGCAAAGGAGACAGACTTCGAAGAAGTCCAGGAAGCTCAGGGAGTCCCAAAGAAGTTGGACACAAGGAAGTACACACCAAGGCACATCATAATTACATTACCCAAGATGAAAGAGAAGGAGAATCTTAAAAGCAGCAAGAGACAGGAGACAGTCACCTACAAAGGAGTTCCCATAAGGCTATCAGCAGATTTCTCAAAAGAGATGTTCCAGGAAAGAAGGGGCTGGAAAGAAGTATTCAAAATCATGAAAGGCAAGGACCTACATCCAAGATTACTCTATCCAGGAAAGCTATCATTTAGATTGAAAGGGCAGATAAAGTGCTTCCCAGATAAGGTGAAGTTAAAGGAGTTCATCATCATCAAGCCTTTATTATATGAAATGTTAAAGGGACTTATCTAAGGAAAAGAAGAAGATCAAAACTATGAACAGTAAAATGACAACAAACTCACAGCTATTCAACAACTGAACCTAAAAACAAAAACAAACTAAGCAAACAACTAGAACAGGGACAGAATCACAGAAATGGAGATCGCATGGAGGGTTGTCAGTGGTGAGGGGTGAGGAGAGAAAGGGAGAAAAAGTACAGGGACTAAGAAACATAATTGGTAGGCACAAAACAGGGGGACAGTAAGAATAGTATAGGAAATAGAGAAGCCAAAGAACTTATATGTACGGCCCATGGACATGAACTAAGTGGGGAGGGGGGGATGCTGGTGGGAAGGGGGGTGCAGGGCAGAGGAGAATAAAGGGGAGAAAAATGGGACAACTGTAATAGCATAATCAATAAAATATGCTAAAAAAGAAGAAAAAGAACCAAAATATTGATAAATTGGACTACTTTAAAATAGTAAATTTTGCTCTTTGAAAGATGACATTAAAAGAGGTGATTGCTGGGGGAAGAGGGGAGGGTGGTGGAGGGAGAAAGGGTGATGGATGGACACTTGACTTGAGGTGGTGAAAACACAATACGGTGTACAGATGATGTGTTGTAGAATTGTGCACCTGAAACTCGTATAATTTTGTTAACCAGTGTCACCCCGATAAATTCAGTAAAAGGAGAAAAAAGAAGGATGCCATTGAGAAAATGAAAATACCAGTCACAGGAAAAAATCTTCGATACATGTATCTGACAAAGAACTTGTATCCGGAATATATAAAGAACTGACAACTCAATAAGGCAAAAAAACCCAGTTTTCTAAAAACTTGGCAAAAGATTTGAATAGACACCTTGCAAAAGAACATACTCAAATAATCAAGAAGCACATAAAAAGATGATCAACATCATTAATTATCTGGAAAATACAAACTAAAACCACAATGAGATTCCACTAATACTAATTAGAACAACTAAAATCAAAAAGACTGACCATGCCACATGTAGGTGAGGATGTAGAGGAGCTGGAACCCTCCTCATACACTGCTGGCAGAAATGCAAATGGCATGATCACTTTGGAAAACAGTTGGGAAGTTCCTTAAAAAGTTAAACATACACCTATGTCATATGACCCAGACATTCTAATCCTAGTTATTTACCCAAGAAAAATAAAAACATATGTGCTTCAAAGACTTACATAAAGACAGATGTCCACAGCCTGGCCAGGTAGGTCAGTTAGTTGGAGCACTGACCAGTACACCAAAAGGTTGTGGGTTCAATTCCCGCTAAGGGCACATACCAAGTTTGCAGGTTCCATCCCAGTAGGGGCACATGTAGGAGGCAACCGATTGATGTTTCTCTCTCATATCAATGTTCCTCCCTCCCTCCCTCTCTCTCTTTCTCTCTCTCTCTCTCCCCTCTTCTCTCTCTCTAAAACCAATAAAAGCATCCTCATATGAGGATTAAAAAAAAAAAATCAATGTCCCTAGCAACTTTATTCATAATGGTCAAAAACTGCAAGCATCCCAAATGTCAATCATCACGTGAAGGGATAACAATATGTTATATTATCCATGCAGTGAATACTGTTTGGCCATAAAATGAAACGAATTACTAATAAAGGAAATGAGGATGATTTCAAAACCATTATGCTGTGTAAAGGAAGCCAGAAAAAAGTACATATATATAATTTCATTTATATAAAATTCTATAAAATGCAAAAATTTGTATGAGACCATAAAAGACCCTGAATCACCAAAGCAATCTTGAGAAAAAAAGAACAAACTAGAGGTATCACATTTCCTGATTTCAAACTGTACTACAAAGCTATAGTAATAAAAACAGTATGATGCTGGCATAAAAATAGACACATAGACCAATGGAACAGAATAGAGCCCAGAATTAAATCCCTGCATATACTGTCAACTAATATTCAAAAAGTGGGGCCAAGAACACCCAGTGGGGTAAAGGACAGACTCTTCCACAAGTGGTACTGGGAAAATTGGATAAACATATGCAGAACAAAGAAACTTGACCCCTATCTCACACTACTGACAAAAATTAACTCGAAATGGATCAAAGACTTAAACATAAGATCAATACCATAAAACTACTAAAAGAAAACATAAAGGCCTTGGCAAGTGTGGCTCAGTTGGTTGGAGCATCGTTCAATTCCCACTCAGGGCACCTACCCAGGTTGTGGGTTCAATCCCTGGTCGGGATGCATACGAGAAGGCAGTCCATCAATGTTTCTCCCTCATATCAATGTCTCTCTCTTTCTCTTTCTTTCCCTCTCTCTCTCCCTCTCCCTCTAAACAGCAATAAAAAAACGTCCCCAAGTGAGGATTTAAAAAAAAAGGAAAAAAGAAAGAAAATGTAGGGAAGAAGCTACTCAACACTGATTTTTTAAGATTTCACACCAAAGCACAATGGTTTTTCTGGATTTCACACCAAAAGCATGAACAACCAAAGCAAAAATCAACAAATGGGACTATATTACACTTAAAGCATTCTGCCTAGCAAAAGAAACAATTAAAATGAAAAAGCAACCTACAGAATGGATGAAAAATTTTGCAAACCATACAGCATATAAGTAGCTAGTATCCAGAATATATAAAGAACTCATACAACTCAATAATAAAAAAAGTCAAATTTAAAAATACAGGATCTAAAAAGACATATTTCCAAAAACATCCAAATGGCCAACACATATATTAAAAGATGCTTAACATCACTAATCATCAGAGAAATGCAAATCAAAGCCACATGAGATATCGCCTCACACCTGTTGGAATGGCTATCACCAAGAAGATAAAAGTATTGACAGAATGTGAAGAGATGGGAGCCCTTGTACACTGCTGGTAAAAATGTAAATTGGTTTAACCACTACAGAAAACATGAAGGTTCCTCAAAAAATTAAAGAGATCTACCATATGATTCAGCAATTCCACTTCTGGGTATATACTCAAAGAAAATAAAAACATGGTATCAAAGAGATATATAAACTCCTGTGTTTATTTTATTGCAGCATTAGTCACAATAGCCAAAATATGGAAACAACCTAAGTGCCCATCAATGGATGAATGGATAAAGATGTGGACATCCTGCCATTTGGGACAATGTAGCTGGACCTTGACCACATTATACTAGTAAGATAAATTGGACAGCAGAAGACAAGTAATGTATGATAATCACTTATATGTGGAATCTAAAAAAAAACCCAACAAAACTCATAAAAACAGAGAGTAAAATGGTAGTTACCAGAGGATACGAAGTATGGTATGAAACAGATGTTTAAGTGTACAAATTGGCAAAATAAGACCTAGAAATGTAATACACAATATAGTGAATATAAACAATAATTTTTATTATAATCATCAAACTTGCTAAGAAACTAGAACTTAATTATTCCAACCACTAAAAAGAAAAATAATTATATACCATGATAGAGGCACTAATTATCACTATCATGGCAATCATATTACAATGTACAAATGTATCAAATTAACATATTGTACACTTTATAGTTATATGTCAAATATGTTTCATTTTTAAAATTCAAACTAATGCAAACTAATACAGAAAAGGTAAACTAGCCTATACTGACAGAAAGTATAAAGTGATTGCTTAATTTACAACTAAGGGCTGAAGAAAGGATGGACATAAAGGGACAGAAGATGCAAATGCTCTGAACTGTGGTTACATGGGTGTCTCTGTCAAAACTCAACAAATTATACACCTCAAATGAATGCAACTTACTATATATATATATAAATTATGCCCCCATAATGTTGATTTTTTTAAACTAGGTGTTAAAGTGAGCTGATAGTACAGGTCTGCAATTGGCTTTAATAACATATTCCAAATGTTACTGTCCATCAACATGGCTTTGTTTCCCACAATTGGCTTTATAGAAAATGCTATAAATTGGATACATTTTTAAAGGTACACCAATATAATACCGTTTTCATCTCATTTCTGTCATAGGGTAAATTTTCTTTCCAAAACAGGTTTTTGCTACTTAAAAAGTATTAAAAACAAGTATCATAGAGTCCCTATCAATTGAGCCAAATCATCTATTTCTACATTCATAATAAATAAAATGATCATTAATATTTAGAACAAAAACCTTAGTCAATGAACAGTGCTCAAAAAACAATGATACAAAGGAAGGGCAGACAGTAGAAGCAATCTGTGCAAATGTAAATGTATGAATCAAAATAGCACATATGGCAAACTGTAAATGAATCAGAGTGGCTGAAGCATGGGATATGATAAGAAAGTAATCTGAAATGAGAGGGTCAAAATCCCGAAGACACTTGTGCACCATACTAAAGAAATTATAAAGACAATGGGGAGATATTAAAGAATTTTAAGCATGGCAATAAAATTATCCGGTTTCAGACAATCCACTCCAATGGCAGCTCAATAGAAGATATAGAGGAAGCAACAATGAAGCAAGAAAACCAGTAAAGAAGCGATTTCAGTAATTTATGTGTGAGATACGAGTCTGAGTTAGAAAGGTCATGGTGATGAGGATAAGGAGCAAAGGCATACTGAACAGGCATTTAAGGTAGAATCTGCAATCTGAGGAGTGAATGACTATTAATATTGAGAGAAAAGATTTAAACGGAGTCTTCACTTTCTGATTTGGGTGATTAATTGGGCAGTGGTACCATTTACTAGGTTAGGAAGTACAAAAGTTTATATAATCTTACAGCCAAGGCAATGAGTCGGTACAGCTGGACATGCTGAGATTAAGGTTCTTAAGGGACTTAGAAGGATTTATAAGTAATGGTAAAGAGCTTCGCACAGGTCTGGCTGGAGTTGTAGACTCAAGAATATTCAACATATAGTCAAATATGGAAGAGGTGGTGTGGATAAGATCAATGAGAATGGGTATGTAAAATACAAGAGGAAAATTAAGGATGAAATAAAAGGAAAACCAACCATTCGAGAATAAGACAAAGGTGGGGCACAGGGGCAATCATTATCAAAGACTAAAAATGAACTGTTATGTGGGTCAAAAAAAAGAAAAAAGGAAGTTTCACCCTGACTGGTTGGGCATTGTTCCATGAAGCAAAATGCCACCGGTTCTATTCCCAGTCAGGGAAAATGCCTAGGTGGCAAGTTCAGTCCCTGGTCAGGATGCATGCAAGAAGCAACCAACTGATGTTTCTCTTTCATATCAGTGTTTCTATCTCTCCCTTCCCCTTTCTCTAAAAATAAATAAATAGAATATTTTTTTAAAAAAGAAAGTTTCAAGACATTACTGTTTAATTGTTTAAATGTCACATAATGATTAGAAATGAAAGTCGTGATTTCATTTAGGAGTACAGAAGGAAGACTCCAGATTGCAAAAAAGTGAATGAGAATAAATAAATTGAAGTTTCAACCTTTCAAAAAGTCAGCTGGGAAGGGGAAGGGAAAATATAAAACCAAAAGAAAGGTATAGGTTGGGGGTAGTTTTTGTTTGTTTGGTTGGTTAGTTTTGGTTTTTGCAGAGGTGGCAATATTTCATATGAGAGGCTTGGATATGTTTACAGACTGAGAAGGACTTAGTTTAACCACAGAGATTGACAATAATAGAGGACATGGATACAGTGTAACTAAAATGAAGTTTCTGAAGGGAAGAAATAAAAAATAAAGAGATTTATCCTGAAAAGTTAAAGACCCCTCTTAAAAGTAAATGGCTATAATGAAATTCTATAAATACTATCATTCTCCATTGCTTTGTAAAAAGGGACTTTTAAAAATTATACGAAAACATTTGTTATAAACATACTTTTTTATTCAACATGCTTCTTAATCCAACATGTAGATTCCCTTTATACCTTATATTTCAGACCAATTTATGCAACAAATATTGTAACTTTAGATGTTTCTCCTCTAACCACTACTGTTTTGGCATACAATTTTTACTCTAGCATGATCAACTATTTTTATGAACAGGAGATGTTAAGGATAATTGTCAATCAAGTAATAAAGGCATGTGACAATACATAATTTAAGAAAATACGATTGAGAGTGGGAAGTGGGGATGGATGGGGGCTGGGGTAAGTGGTGGTGGGAAAATGTTAACAAAAAAAAAAAAAAATAGACCAGGGGAGGCTAAGAATAGTATAGGAAATTGAGAAGCCAAAGAACTGATATGTACAAGTCATAAACATGAACTAAGAGGTGTGGGGATGATGGGATGCGGTGCAGGGCAGAAGGAGTAAAGGGGAGAAAAAAAATGGGACAACTGCAATAGCATAATCAATAAAATATACAAAAAAAGTACAATTTCTCTTTTAATATTTTTTTAAAATTGATTTTAGACAGAAGGAAAGGAGAGAGGGAGAAGGAGAGAGACAGAATGATAGATTTGTTGTTCTACTTATTTATGCATTCACTGGTTGATCCTTGCACATGTCCTGATTGGGGATTGAACCCGCAATCTTGGCGTATTGGGAAAGTGCTCTAACCAACTAAACTACCCAGCCATGGCCTTCTTTTAATATTCTTTGTTATGAAAATACATAAAGTTTTGATCTTGATAAATCTCTATCCCCAAAAAAGAAAGATTATGCATTTTATGTAAAAAAATTCCATTAATTAAGCATACTACAAACTTAGTCTGATATGTCTTCAATGTCAAAAGGAGCTTTCCGTTTTCCTCATCTCATTATGAGAACAGGTCCATCTAGTGGCAAATAAAGCAGAGTTTATAACCAAAGATTAGCTCACTATTAACTACTTCGAGTCAACTTCTTATTCAAATTTGTCTTCATTTTCTTGGTAAGCTAAGAATAACTAAATAAATTTATGGAGCATTTCAAAAATTCTTAACACTAATATACGTATTAAGAGAAAACTATAGTTCTTTTAAAATCAAATCAGGAGAGACAACAATCTCCCTAAAAAGAGGAGAAAAAGATGAATTATAACTCTAGAAATGTACATGCTGGATATACACGTATAAATTAAAAGGAGGTGGCTTATAAAGGACTAGTGGCAACATATCTTTAAATAAAGCCTGATCTCAATATACACAATTTCCTTTCTATTTCACTAGTCAGATAAATTATATCAGAAAACTTACCTGATCAGTATAACTCAGTGGTTTTCCACTGGGGTACTTTTGCCCCTACCTCACAAAAGAAGACCTGGCAATGTCAGGAGACACTTTTAATCGTCATAACTAGCAACTAGGAAGTAGAGACCAGAGATTCTGTCAAATATCCTACAATGCACAGAAGAATCCCCCACAATAAATCATTATCCAGTACAAAAATGTCAATAGTGCTAAGGTTGAGACCTGGTCTAAATAGGCAATAAAAATAAGAACATTAACAGGAAATTAATAGCCCTGGTTGGTGTTGCTCAATGGATTGAGTGCCCACCTGCAAACCAAAGGGTCGCCAGTTCGAGTCCCAGTCAGAGCACATGCCTGGTTCGCAGGCCTGGTCCCCAGTGGCGGGTGCGCAAGAGACAACCACACATTTGATGTTTCTCTCCCTCTCTTTCTCCCTCCCTCCCTTTCTCTCTAAACATAAATAAAAGGAAACTAATAAGGATTAAGAACTTATAATGTGCCAAGTTATTGTGAATATTTTTATTTAATCAAAAAATCTTTTTACAAAAGCATGTGCTACTCATGAAACTATTCACAAAGCTGTTATGTATTTATAACTAGAAACACATAAAGTAATTAAACGCATTAGTTAAGCTATGTACCCATTACACATAGTCTACCATTTACCAAGAAATTAGAAGTTTCTCTTTTAACACAAAACAGATTTTTTAACTTCTCCAGTCCACAAAATTCTTATTTTCTAAACAGTTATTCCTGTACATGCAAACAAATGCACTATAGTTACATAATCTCTCATTTGTAATTAAAATTTCAAAACAGCTCTAAAAAAATAAGATTTTTGGTAAATCATTTGGGGACAAAACATGACCTGAGCTGATGCGACATTTATTTATAGCCTATTTTTCCCACTTGGTATGAATATTCATATGTTTAACTGCAAAAATATAAATATGTCTAAATACTATTTTCCACTAAAAGGAACTCAGAAACCAAGACCCTTAGAGAAATAACTGATTCCACATCTGGCCAACATCTTGTGCCAGAAAACAAGGAAACCATCAAAGACTGATGTGGTGATAACGAAAGGATACAGAAACCAACTTGAAGGGGCTCCCGCTGCCCTAGGATGATGCAACTTGGACATAAGAATAAATACTGTAACTAATTTGTAACTAATTTAAATACATCTAGATAAAAACTACACAGTTCATACAGATTCACACAAAAAATAAATTTAATCAGCTACCGCTAGAGACTGCTCAGGTGCCAACTTACTATTCTGAAAACTGAGAAATAAAAGAAAAATCAAAAGTTTAACTTGCCTTTCCTGTACAAACTACATTTAGGCATAACAAAGGAATAGTTCCTTACTAAAGAATTCCAACTAACACATGAAGAAATCAAGAATCAGAAAAATAATTTTGCCATCCCTAATGAAACATTGGATCAAGGCAACAATCATCAATGAATGCTAAAATCATGAGGTCAAAGACAGATGAAGATCTTTACGACAATGGAATCAAGCTGCTGCCACCTGAACCCACCTACTCATCTGAGTACCACTAAAGTGAGGCAATCAGACATTATGTGCTTCCTGATGTGACTTGAAAGGAACTAATACAACATACTCTATGAAATATCCTTGTCTAAAACCCTAAAACTGAATATAATTATTTCTCTAGATTTAACTACCAATTTATAGGACACAGAGCAGATAAAGGAACAAGTTAACTGACACCATGAGGAAGAACCAGATAAATCCAGAATGTGGAATATTTTACAGAAGAAATGATCTGATTTCTGCAACAAATTGATAGCATTAAAAAAAAGGGAAAGAATCAAAGAGATAAGAGACATAACGACAAAATTTAATATAAAGATACTGTTGGAGCTGGGATTGAAAATCTAACTTGAAAAAAAAAAGACATTTTTAAAATAATTGAGGCAACCTAAAAATGGACAGAGCTTTAGAGCACATGAAGGAATTTTTAAGTATTTTGTCTGGTATAACTACATGGTGATTATATAAAAACCAAAAATCCCTATTTTAAAGATGCATATTGAAACATTTTAAGTGAAATAATATATCTGTGATTTGCTTTAAAATACTCAAAAGAATGTTGTTAAGAGGAAGAGAGGAAAGATGAAAAAAATCAGCAAAATGATAATTACTGAAGCTAGATGAAAGCAACATGGGATTTCATTTTACTATTCTCCTTACCTTTCGTACATCTGAAAACTTTCAAAATAAAATAATTAGGAGGTACTACACCTAGGAGAGGTAACATATGGTAAAAAATGGAAACATCTGGTCCCAAAGGTTTCAGATAAGGGATTATAAAGCTACAGTTCTTCCTAAAGATCTGAAAACATTTCAGGCTTCTGTGTGTTTCAAGAACTTTACATTTCCACTAAGCCTACCGTAACCAGGCTAACTGAATGAATTAATAATTATACCAGCTAATTTAAATTTTATTTTTTTAAAAAACTAGTAGCTTTGAAACAATGAGCCTAGTTTTTGCCATATCACAGATGTTTACTGCTGGTCACAAGCGTGCTTCTTCAAGTCTGTGCACAGGCTGATGAGAATTCCATCACTGACACTAAAACGCAATTAGAATACTGTAAAAGTTGGCCAGCACTGCCAGACCCTGAGAACACTTCCACTTGATTCTTTGCTACCTTTAGTTTGAAAAAGTGTTACCAGCAAGGAGCTCCTGTTCCTGTCTTCAGAGTGTTACTATAATAAATAATTGCCAAAACAACCTGTGCTCCAAACCTTGGCAGACCCAAAGCAAATGTTTCCACTTCAATCCACATGAACATAATCACTACCCATGATATAAAACATATATAATAATATATAACATATTGTAGCAGAGTTCTATAATTCTTATAACCTATAAAATACTCAATTTAGAAACTTTTCTTATCAGTTCTTCCAAGACTACAACTGGACAATTTAAAAGGGTCAACTTCTTTTTTCTAAACCACGGTGTGAATCTTTCTAAAATTATGACAACTGATTCCAGATGCTAATACTTCCTGACCGCCCTCCTTTGAATTCCTCACATATATTTAACAATACCCTATAACAGCTTCTCTCAAATGAGAAAACAGTTGTTTTTAATCATTCACATAAAGGTCTTGACATTTAGGTTGTAAATCTTCTAGTTGTATATCTAAACGTATGTGTGTATGTACTTATTATACATATTCACATGAATGTGTAAATATATAAATATACATATCCTAATATCATGTCACATATTCCCATATTATTATTCTCTTAAACAGTGTTTGCACACTATACAATAAAAATGATCTGTTTTTATCAGATACGTAAGCTGTTTCCAGTTTTTTATTACAAACAAAGCTGTGATGAAATTCCTTTCTCATAAATCTTTATGTCCATCTCTGACTACTTTCCTAAAATAAACTCTTAGATGTGGTCTAGATGCATCAAAGTGTATAAACACTTTTAATGATCTGGAGAAATATCACCATATTGTCCCTCCAGAGAGGCTATTCCAATTAACACTCTAATTAACAATATATCAGTGCACTCATTTTATCCATTTCTTTGAAATTTTTTAGATCTTTCCCAATTTCATGAGGGGGATGGGGGGGAATATAACAACATATATTTTAATTTATACCTTTTGTTAACAAGTGAGAGCGAAAAAATCTTTCTTTCATGTTTCTTGGCTATTTTTATTTCATCTTTTATAAATTACATTTTCATTGTTTACCATATTTTTCTATTGAGGAATACTTCTGTTGCCTATTGGACTATAAAATTTCTTTATATATAAAAATGTTATTTTTATCTTGTTCTGTAAAATACATCATTGGAATCTTGATAGGAATTGTGTTGAATCTACAGATTGCATTGGGTGGTATGGACATTTTTAGGATGTTAATTCTTCCAATCCATGAATACAGTGTGTGCTTCCGCTTATCTGTATCTTCTTCAATATCTTTCTTCAGTGTCTTAGTTTTCCGAGTACAGTTCTTTTACATCCTTGGTTAGGTTTATTCTTAAGGATTTTAATCTTTTTGAAGCAACTGTGAGTAGGATTGTTTTCTTAATTTCCCTTTCTGTTAGTTACTGGCATATAACAAATGCAACTGATTTCTGGATATTAATTTTGTATCCTGTAGAGCAAATATTTCAAAAATTTATATGGAACCACAAAAGGCCCCACATAGCAACAGTGATCCTGAGAAACAAGAACAAAGTTGGAAGAATGACACTACTAATATGAAACTATACTATAAGGCCAAAGTAATCAAAACACCACAGTACTGGCATAAAAACAGACACACAGATCAATGGAACAGGATGGAGAGCCCAGAAATAAACCCACACCTTTACAGTCAAATAATATCTGGCAGAGGAAGCAAGCACATACAATGGGCTAATGAAAGTTTATTCAACAAATGGGAAAATTGGACAGATACATGGAGAAAAATGAAACTAGATGACCTTCTTATACCACACACAAGAATAAATTCAAAATGGAATAAAGACTTAAAAGTTAGACCCCAAAACCATAAAAGTCCTAGAAGAAAACATAGGCAATAAAATTTCAGACATGGCTCGTAGCAATATTTTATGAGATATATCTCCCCTGGCGAGGGAACCAAAAGAAAAACATAAACAAATGTGACTACACTGAACTAAAAAGTTTTTGCATAGCAAGGGAAAACATCAACAAAATAAAAAGACAACCCACAGAATGGGAGAACATATTTGTTATCGATTAATCTGATAAGGGGTTAATACCCAAAATTTATAAAGAACTTTCAAGACTCAACAGCAAAAAAACAAATAACCCAGTTAAAAAGTTGGCAAAGGACTTGAATAAAGGCTTCTCCAAAGAGGACATACAGATGGCCAAGACACATTTGAAAAGATGCTCAATGTCACTAATCTTCACAGAAATGCAAATTAAAACAAAAATGAGATATTATCTCACACCTGTCAGAATGGCTATCATCAATAAATCAAAAAACAGCAAGTGCTGGTGAGGATGTGGAGAAAGAAATCTGCCTTTACACTGTTGGTGGGAATGTGGACTGGTGCAGCCACTGTGGAAGCTGTACAGAGATACCTCAAAAAATTAAAAATGGATCTGCCTTTTTAACCCAGCGATCCCACTTCTGGGAATATATCTGAAGAAACCCAAAACACTAATTCAAAAGAACAAAAGCACCCCTATGTTCATTACAGCATTATTTACAATCGCCAAGATATGGAAGCAGCCCAAGTGTCCATTAGTAGATGAGTGGATAAAACAACTATGAGACATTTATACAATGGAATGCTACTCAGCCATAAAAAAAAGAAGAAAATTTTAACCTTTGCGACAGCCTGGATGGACCTGGAAAACATTATGCTAAGTAACATAAGCCAGTCAGAGAAAGACAAATACCATAGATTTCATTCAAATGTGGAATGTATGAACAAACTGAACTAACAAGCAAAATAGAGACGGAGTCATAGATGGACAGTAGGATGACAGCTAGATTGCAGGGGGGATGTTAGAGGGTGGAGAGACTGAGCAAAAAGGAAAAAGGACTCATGGACGGGGCAATAGTGCAGTGATTGTGGGGGTAGGGGGGTATAAGAGAACTAAATGGTAATGGGAAAAAAATACAATAAAAATTTTAAAATAGCACTGGCTAGTGTGGCTCAGCCTGCAATGCAAAGGGTTGCCGGTTTGATTTCCAGTCAGGGCACATGCCTGGGCTGCAGGCCAGGTTCCCACTTGGGGGCGCACGAGAGGCAACCACACACTGATGTTTCTCTCCCTCTCTTTCTCACTCCCTTCCTCTCTGTCTAGAAAAAAATAAATAGAATCTTTTTTTTTTTACTTTTAAAATAAGTAAATAAAGATAAAAATATTATTTTTATCTATCATATGTGCTTCAAACATGTTTCCCAGCTTGCAACATGTCTTTTTGCTCTGTTTATGTTGTTTTATAATACAGAAAAAATTTTTTTAGGTTTTATGTGATCAATCTAGAAAACAGTGTAGCAACTAATAGAGATTTGGACTTGAAGTCAGAAACTATATTAAAAGCCTGACTTAAACACTTATGAGATGTGTGACCATGGCAAACTATTTAACTTCTCTGACAGTTTCCTCATCTGTAAAACGGAGATACCACCACATACTACACAAAGTTGCTATAAGGATTCATTTATTCATTCATTGTTTCCTGCCATGTCTGCTAAGTAAATAATAAGCATTCAAGTATATTTTCTTCATAAAGACCTACATTTCTTAATAACTTTATTTCTAGTTTTGCACTTCTGTTACAGACAAGAGAAGCGGTTTAGGGTAGGAACTCTCAATTCAGGTTGCTTAGGATCTGATCTAAGCTCTAACCTGTATTAGCTATATGACTGACATTGGGGCAGTCACTTAGCCTTTCCAAGCCTCAGTTTCTCATCATAAAATGGGGGTGACAATAATGTCTACCTAACAGGAC
The DNA here is from genome assembly GCA_004026545.1 of Mormoops blainvillei. NCBI lineage: Eukaryota > Metazoa > Chordata > Mammalia > Chiroptera > Mormoopidae > Mormoops > Mormoops blainvillei. The sequence continues at coordinate 18,372 of PVJD01011872.1, read as the reverse complement.
TGTTGTGAGAAACAAAATGATATAATGTATGTGAAACGGCTTACAGAGTGACTAACATAGAGGAAATGTTCAATAAATGTTAGCCAATATTATTAATAATGAAATTAATGAGACTACTCTCTAACTATATTTTCTAACTAGTTACTGCTATTTGCAAGAAAGTTGCTGATATTTTCTAATTTATCTGTACCCAAATATATCCACTGAACTTTCTTACTCTTCCTAATAGATTTCAGTTAATTCTCTGCATGTGGAAAATGCTAGCTACTTAAGATTTTTTGAAAAGAAATCACAAAATATACTGACAACAAAAAAGTTTTAAAATGTTACCAAAAAAATTAAAAGACAAATGAAATAAAAAATGTTTTCCAATCATACATATAAGAAGTTGATTTATGGCATCTAGCTATCAGGAGATAAACTATTCGATAATCAGTGTCAAAACAAATGATTAGATATATTGAAAACATTTAAATTGGATCCTCAATTCAAACTATATGCCAATATAAATATCAGAAAGAACAATAAATCAAGGCTCAAAATAAAATCTTAAAAATTCTAGAAGACCCCTCCTAACAGCATTATTCACAATAGAAAAAAACTGAAAATAACCTGAATGGCATTTTAAGTAACTGGCATTTTAAGAAAATTTACTTATTTATTACATTTACTGTTTATTGCCTGCCTTTCCCCAACCCAGCATCCCTACACCCAAACCACACTAGAATATAACCTCCAAAAGAGCAGGGACTTTTTTCTGTTTTCTCCACTGATATGTTCCAAGATCCTACATACCTGGCAAAGAGTAGCAATCAATAAATATTTGCTGAAAGAACTGTCCATCAACAGGAGAAGGAATAAGCTATAGTATATTCAGATGATGAAACACTACACAGCAGCAAATATGAACAGTTACATACATCAGCATGAATCACTCAGATATGAGTGAAGAAAAGTTTCAGAATAATACATATGGTATAAAATGCAAAATTATAAAAAATAAATATGTAGTGTTTAAGGCAGAGCTTCTCAACAGTAATCCAAAGAAGAGTAATGGGGGCTTTATCTTGAAAAATATTAAAACTATAAGCATACAGTTATTTTACAGTTTGAGAAAATTAGTCTATGACTATAATAAACACTTCTTGGTGATTACTTTAAAAAGAAAAAAAATACTTTCAAATCAACTCACTTGCAAAAGAAGAGAATGAAAACCCCACACAAAATAAACTATTCAACACTGGTAAAGTCAAGTCAAACATACCTATGAGTTCAGGTGGGTTTCTTTCATTAAACCGCTCACACAGACGAATAAATGTCTCAGTATTCTCAGTTGTAGGGCACTCACCATGTCTAGTAGTATGAAAACATTTTTTTTAGAAAAGAGATTACACATTTCAGCAAAAGGTTTAAATCTTAAAGAAACTTAATACATGACTTACCCTTTACACTGAAGTTTTATATATTTGATTCCTTCTTTTTCTATGTCGTTTCTGTCATAGAACCTTGAGGTATTTGTCAAATCCACCAACAAGCCCATTTTAACCTTATTAAAAAAAAGGGGGGGGGGCAGATTTACTAGTAGCTGAAATTGTTCCCAAACAAGCTGACTAAATGGCAATACTCCAGTTCATCCATCTACACTGCAGGAGATTTTAAGCTCACTCTGCCAATGAACAATTAACAACATATCACTTACCCAAGTCTTATTCAAGGTACTAAAATGTAGCAGCAATAAATGAAATAAATTAACCCCCAAACAAAAGATGGAACAAGAACATAAGCAAAACAGACTCACTTCAACATCACAAAAGTCTACCTAAAAAAGCAAGCAATCATACAGATTTAGGCATCTGCCACTCCACCTATGATTTATTAGACACGAGGCTAGTGTAAGGGTTAGCATCGCTCTGAAATACGCCCCAACCTAAACAAGCCCCAGGCACACATCAGCCCAGCATTCCAAGCAACCGTCACTATACTACATGTTCGGCAGTTAATTCTGAAGGGAGAATATGGGGTAAAAACTGTGTTCAGTCAAAATTCCCTTGTAAATTCCTTAAATACTCCATAAAGAACAGAACGGATGGCCATATGTATGCATCTCATTAAAGACTGAATCTCATCTCTCAGCCAGTTTTTCTTCCTGCATTGAAACAAAAATCATTATTTCTTCTGTTGAGCACTGACAAAGTTGACTTATTCAGGGGCCATGTGGTTGAAAACCCTTTAACAACTAAAATCACACTCAGCCTGGCAAGATGGTCTCGCTAAGAAATGCACACCTGGACTGAGTCGGGGGAAAAAAAATCATACATCTTCTACCTCGTTCTGAAGCTTATATTCTCTGGGAAGAGTGGCAAGAAAAATAATCTGTACTTTCTAAATTGTTATGTTTCTCTTTTGTTGTTACTGCATTTATTGAGTACTTATTGTTGGATTTGCCTTAAGGGAGTTGGTCTACATAATGATTCAAGTCCACTGTCATACTGATGCTCTAGAAACAATGACAAAAACATTTAAATTTCACACAGGACAAAAAACAAAATTGTGCACTTCTAAAATATAACTAGCTGCCCTAACATGCTCTACTGACTTTTCCAGATTCTTCAGCTCACACGTAGATGAGACAGAGCAATCAGGTGAGCTGTTCCTTATAGGAAATGTATTTTTGATACTGTTTTCTGCAATTTGCCACCCCTGGGCCTACTTCTCTTCTCTTCTCTTCCCACATAGCTTCTGCAGTAATCTTAATTCCTTAAAAGGATATATACTGCCAAATACAAAAATTCAGAAACCATATTACAGCTTTTCTGTGAGTTCGAATTAGAATCCACGTTGTCTCCAGGTTCAAAATGAGAAGTGAATGTAAAGTAGGCTGAGCAAAAAATAATAAATTTTCTAAATTTACAGGAATACTTTAGCCAAGAAAACTGAGAAAGTAATTGTGTAATTTAATTACCCTAATCCCCATAGACAAGGTCTGTCCGCAAAAAGTCCAGCCATTTGCACAACTTGGATATAACCTGGCAGTCAAGGAGAGTGGACTGGAATGCGCATACGTGAACAATGATGACTTCACTATACTAGTCAGTGGGGGCGGTAGATGCCGTTGAGTGAACATGTGTACTGTGTGGCCATCACAATTAAAATGAGAGTAAGCAGAGCAACGAATGCACATCAAATTTTACGTTAAGCTTGAACATTCCTCTGCAGAAACTATTTGGATGATTCCAAAGGCTTTTGGGGATGATGCAATGAACGCAGCACAAATAAAAGTGTGGCACAAACGCTTCAAAGACGGTCGAGAAGCTGTTGAAAGTGATCCACGTTTTGGAAGGCCTGCAACGAGCAGAACACCTGAGAACGCTGAACGTGTACAGGCTGCAATAAACAACAGTGCAAAAACCAGAAGCTGATTTGGGGACTCCAGAATCTACTGTGTCGGAGATTTTCACGCAGGATATTGGCATGATATTGGCATGAAACATGTCCTGGCAAAATTCATTCCCTGGCTTCTGCTACCAGAGCGGAAGGAACATCATGCTCCAGTTCCTAATGGTGATTGAAACCACTACCAATGAACCATATTTCCTCAAGGTCATAACCAGAGACAAATGGTGCGCCTACAGCTATGATCCAGAAACAAAGGCCCAGTCGTCCCAATGGAAGTTGCCTGGCTCTCCAGGCCCGAAGGCGCAGCAAAGTTGCAGCAAGATCAAGACCATGTTAACTGTGTTTTTTGATTGGGAAGGTGTTGTCCACCACAGGTATGCCCCTCTAAGCCAAACAATTAATAAGGAGTCCTACCTCAATGATCTTCAGATCCTCAGAGAGGTGCAATACAAGGAAAACAGCCACAGCTAAGGGCAACTGGTGATTGGCAACTTCATGGTGACAACACACCCACTCATGCATCATGTCTCGTGCAGTTTTTTGGAGAAACATCCAATCACCCAGGTGGTTCAGCACCCCCTACAGCCCAGATTTGGTGCCCTGTGACTTCTGGCTTTTCCCAAAACTAAAATCACCTTTGAAAGAGAAGAGATTTCAGACTGTCGATGAGATTCAGGAAAATATGACAGGGCAGCTGGTGGCAGTTCCAACAAAGGATTTTGCAGTGTTTTGAACAGTGGAAGGGATGCTGGGAGAACTATGTGAGGTCTCAAGGAGCCTACATTGAAGGGGACTGTGGTGTCATCGTCCTACGTAGTGTTTCTTGTATCTTTCTCAATTAATATCTTTATTTTTCATATTACATGGCAGCTGGATACTTTCTGGACAGACCTCATATACGTATATGTAGAAATGTGTTTATGTGCATTGATGTGTCTGGATAAAGTGTTTGTGTGTATAACATATACACATACATATTACATATACATTTGTATTTTTCATAATATGTAATCCCAATCCATGAGTAAAGATAATAGTATTGCCTCACAGAATTGTTATGAGATTTAAATAAATTTCTTACTCTGTGCCAAGCACTAGTCTACATGCCTTACATGTGCTAATGTTATTTACAAATGAGGAAACTGAAATATGAAGAGATTATGTAACTTGCCCACAAAGCTCTCTAAGTGGTAAACTGGAATTCAAACCCAAGCTGGCTTCGAAGCCCAAGCTCTTAGCTCACTGCCTAGGAAATATTTGATGCTTTATAAATGTTAACTATGACTTTCAACACAATTATTGATAATGAAAATAAAAATCAAAAGTTTATAAGTAAACTAAAATAAAAGATATAATCAAATAAAGACTCAAAACTACACCAAGAAAAGAGATGAGTAAAAAGTTTTCAAAATCTAAATGGTGACTCTTTTATCCCATGATAGGGAACTTGCACATAATGGGCACTAATATTTATTGAATGTACTAATATATAACATAAAATAAGAGACTATCAAGAGTATAAAATAGAGCCCTGGTCACATAGCTCAGTTGGTTAGAGCACCTTCCCCATACACAAAGGTTGCAGGTTTCATCCCCAGTCAGGACACATACAAGAATCAACTAATAAGTGTATAAATAAGTGGAACAACAAATTAATGTGTCTCCCTCTCTCCATTTCTCCCTTTCTCTCTCTCTAAAAATCAATTAAAAGAACAAACAACAGAACTGCCTCCATTAAAGTCAAGAACAATGTAAGAATGTGTGTGTGCACATGTGTACACAGTGGTCTGTATAAAAAGGATTAAACACGGTTGTTTAAAAAAAGAGTATAAAGTAGAAGAGTAAAAAAGATTAGTGTTACGAGTTGAATTATGTTCCCTAAAAAGATATGTTCAAGTCTTAACTCCCTATAAATATGACTTTATTTGGAAACAAGGTAGGGTTATAGGGTCTTTGCAAATATAATCAAGAAAAGATGAAGTCGTACTGAATCAGAGAAAATTCTGGAAACCAACACACAAAGGAAGAATGTCAACAATGAGGCAGAGACAACTGACTGAGCTGCAAGCCAAGGAATGCCAAAGATTGCTGGCAACCAACAAAAAGTAGGAGAAAAGCATGGAAAAAACTCTCCCTCCAAGCCTCCAAAAGAAACCAACCTTGCCAACACCTTGATTTGGAACTTCCTGCATCCAAAATTGTGAGAGAATAAAGGTCTGGGGCCTTTTTAAATATTTTTTTAATTTTTCAATTACAGTTGACATAAAATATTAGTTTCAGGTGTACAACCCAGTGATTAGACATTTACATAACTTAAGTGATCACCCCAATAAATCTAGTACCCATCTGACACCATACAGTCCTCACAGTATCATTGACTATATTCCCTATGCTGTACCTCATTTCCCCATGACTGTTCTGTGACTACCAATGTGTACTTCTTAACCCCCTCACCTTTTTTACCCATCCTTCCAACACTCCTCCCATCTGGCACCCATCAAAATGTTCTCTGTATCTACGAGTTTGTTTCTGTTCTGCTTGTTTTTTGTTTGTTTGTTTGGTTGGTTGGTTGGTTGTTTTTTAGATTTCACGTATTAAGTGAAACCATCTGGTATTTGTCTTTCTCCGTCTTAGTTCACTTAGCATAATACCCTCCAGGTCCATCCATGTGTTGCAGATGGCAAGATTTCACTCTTTTTTAGAACTGAGTCTTATTCCATTGTGTATATGCACCACTTCTTCTTTATCCATTGATCTATTGATGGACACTTGGGTTGCTTCTATATCTTTGCTATTGTAAATAATGCTGTAATAAACATATTGATGTGTACGTTTTTTCGATTTAGTGTTTTGGTTTCTTTGAATAAATACCCAGAAGTGTAGATGTTGGGTCCTTCTTTGTCTCTTGTTAGAGCCTTTGTTTTAAAGTCTATTTTTCCTGGTGTAAGTGTTGCTACCCAATCTTTTTATTTTGTTTTGTTTCCATTTTCATGAAATATCTTTTTTCATTCCTTTACTTTCAGTCTGTTTTTCGATATGAAGTGAGTCTCTTGTAGACAGCAAACGTAAGGGTCTTATTTTGTTATTCATTCACTTACCACATGTCTTTTGATTAGAGTATTTAATCCATTTGCATTTAAAGTAACTGTTGATAGGTATATATTTATTGTCATTTTATTATTCATACTTTTCATTTTTTCTTCTTCTTAAAGACCCTTTAACATTTCTTGTAATACCAGTTTGGTGGTGATGAACTCCTTTAGCTTTTTCTTGCCTTAGAAGCTCTTTCATTTGCTGGGTAGAGTAATCTTGGTTGCAGGTCCTTGCTTTTCATCACTTGGAATATTTCATGCCACTACCTTCAGGCCTACAAAGTTTCTGCTGAGAAATCAGCTGACAGTCTTACGGGAGCTCCCTTGGAGGTAAATAACTGCTTTTCTCTTGCTGCTTTTAAGATTCTCTGTTTGTCTTTAATCTAAAGTTCTGTTGCTTTAAGCCACCCAGTTCGAGGTGATTTGTTACAGCAACCCTAGGACACTAATACAATCAGTATTATGTCAGAATAAATAAGAAAATTATAGTTTCATTTAGGAAAATAGTTTGGCACAGTCTTATAAAATTAACCATGCACTCAGCAATCATACTCTTCAGTATCTGTCCCAGAAAAATGAAAACTATGTTCACACAAAACCTGTGCATGAATGTTCATGGCGGCTTTATTCACAATACCCCACAACTAGAAACAACTCGAATTGGTTAAAAGTTATTTAACCATTCAACAAGAGAATGATTAAATAAATTCTGGTACATCCGTACAACTGAATAGTGTTCAGCAGTAAAAAGGAACAAACTTCTTGTTGATAAAAACAACAACTTGGATGGACCACAACAGAATTATGCTTAGTGAAAAAAGCCAACCCTACAAGATCACATACTGTTTTATTCCATTTATATAAAATTTTCAAAATGATCAAAATACAGAGATAATATTCTGTACAGGGATGGGGGTGGGATGTGGGTATGGAACAATTCCATAACCACCCCCATTGGATCAAGCTGAAAAGAAGTATACACACATATACACAAATGAATGCATATATGAACTGGTAAAAACTACATAAGGTCTGCAATCTACTCAACAGTTCTGTACCAATGTCAATTTCCTGCTCTTGATACTGAACTACAATTACATAAGATGTCACCACTGATGGTCCCATAAGATGGGAATAAATGGGGGAAAGGTTAATAGGCCTCTGTAAATTTTTGCAATTTCAAAATAAAATAAAATAATTTTTTTAAAAGGCTTCCTGGAGAACACGAGAGGGATAAAATATATTAAATCGGTACCAGAAATGTTTTGTTTCTTACCTTCAGGCTCTTTAGATAATTTGAGAGCATACTGGGATGGAACCGATTTTCTTCAGCAACTTGACTGTCATATTTTGGTCCTAACATTGTCTTCAGAGGTAAGAATCTTCCTAAACAACATGAAGATCAGTAACAATTTTCATTTTAAAAAAAAGGTCCAGGTAAAAAGTCTGTCATTAGAAATTCTCAAAATCACTTTCTTAAAATGTTTTAAATGAACTGTTCATGAAGTATTCTCAGTCTAAACTATACTTTTTAAAAGATACTGCCTTGGAACTTTTAAGGACAACATAAATTATAGAAATTAACAATCAAATATAGCAAAAGAGAAATTACCAGGTAATGGAACTTCCATGAAGACTCAAGTTCTAAGTCACTACATTATAAAATTATTGCCTTAAAGCCTTTAAAGATATGGTACTAAGAAAATGATAATGGAGTGAATTAAATCAATTCTTTAAAATTCCTAATTATACCTTTCTAACATGAATTTGGAACTCTCTTCATCTAATGAAACTTATCCTACATCTAAGGATAAGGATCATGCTAAGAAGCCTGTGAACAAAAATCATTCTCAAACAACTATCAGTGATTATAATTTTAGCAGACTGATTGATCTTTTTGGCCTTTTTTTTCTTCTAAATCACAATATAAGCATAGGGGAAGTCACTTTATTTAATCAGTTTTTGAACCACTCATTTTAACTGATTTATATTTTAAAACACAATAAAACAATAGAATAAATATCTACCTAAAATAATATCTGAGTAAAATCTTAACATCTATCCAGAGGCTTTAACCTAAATTTCATTAAACGTAAGTTTTTAAAATGTTTATTTTCTATAAAATCACTCAAGGTAACCAATAACTACATATCAAGATATCCGCATTGCTAAATCCAATGGTCAATTCTCAGTTCCCAAACAACTGATCATTTTTTAATTCCAGAGGGAGCTCCTGAATCACTTTTCACTTGGCTTCCAGGACACTACATCCTTCTGGTCTTCCAGTCTCTCTAGCTCTCCTTCTCAGTCTTCTTTACTGGCTCCTCCTTCTCTCCCTGATCATTCCATTTTGTCCCAGGGCTCTGTCCTTGGACTTCGCTTCTGTCTACACTCACTGCCCTGGTGTCTCATATAGTCTCGTAGCTTTAAAAGCCACCAATGTGCTGATGCCTCACAAATGTGTATCTCCAGCCCAAACCTCTCCCTTAACTCTAGCAGTTATCAAATTGCCTGCTTGACTTAGTCTCTACTTGATGTTTTACAGACACCTCAGACTTGTTATTCGAATTCGAGCTCTCAGTATTCAAACTCCAAAAGCTGTTCCTCTCATGGTCTTCCCTGCCACAGCAAACACCATTTTTTTTAGTAGCTCAGGTTAAAACCTTTAGTTATCCTTGACCATGACGCCTCTTTCTCACACACCCCACATCCAATCCATCAGCAAATCTGATCACATTCATCTTCAAAATATATCCAGAATCTGCCCTTTCACTACCTCTACCATTATCTCACCTACACTATTATACTTCATTTGGTTTATTTAACAGATATTTAATGAGTGCCTATTATGTACCAGCCATTGTTCTAGGTGCATGGGATACATTAGGGAAAAGAAAAAGCATAAAAATCCCTGACAGAGCTTACATTCTACTGGGGAAATGTGAACTGTAAACAATAAACATAATAAATAAGTAAATAATATGGTATGTTAGAAGATTCATCCATTAGATGCTTTCTCCAACTATCTATCTAGCAAACTTCTATTTATTCAAGATAACTCAAGTATTAGCTCCTCCTCTCCATCTCCTCTTCCCCAGCCTCAAACAAAGAATTAGGTTCATTTCCTCTGATATCCCGTAATATTCGGTAATAGTCACTATTGCATTTATTACAACAGAGCTGTATTTTAAAATGATGGTTTGCTATTCCCATGAGACTATGTGCTCTTTAAGGTAAGCGACTATATCATAGCCACCTCAAATATTTGCTAAGTAAAATGACTTCGAAGTTACTATCTCCATCTTCATATAGCTGGTACAAAATAATTTTATATTTAATGATCTTTAAGAAATAAGAAGTTTGTTTTTGCACAGTGTTCACCTAAAATCTATCACTCAGAGGGAGAAAAAAATAATTCTTCAGAAATAAAGCTTGGTCCTATGTACAGGAGCTCTCTCAGTGGAAATCTGGTTCAATTAGAGGAGACTCCACAGTGTAAGAGATTATACATAATCAGCACCATCTTCTTTATGATTTAGGAAAATTATGAACTCCTAGTACTAATAAAATGCATCCTAGTGTTTACAAGGAGAAAATTTAAGCAGGTGTAACATATTTTCCTCATAGACAAAATATCAAAGATATACAATAAGAATGGATTATTTTTATAATTAGAAAAGATGAAATAAAGTAGGTAGAAAGTGGGAATGAGAATGATTCCTTATTTTTCACTAAAGCTTACAAGAATAGAACTGGTATTTCTTGCTCTGCTACTATAAAACACTAACCCTTCATTTCCAAAATATCCAGTGTGGCATGGACGCTTCTAGGACATGGACAGACAAAATTTCAAGGGAAATTCAGAGAAATATCAAGAATTCTATGTTGCATTCACTTTACTTTCTAACAAGCATCACAAGCTGAAGCACCATTGATTAGTAAGATCCACTTTGGTTGTCAGAAGGCCTAGGGTTCTCTCCAGGGGCCACAGTCAATCATACAGGTGAGCTTAGTGACTCGCTGAACCACAGTAGTTAAGAACCCAGCTTCGGGGGACCAAAATATTCCAACACCACAAAGGAGAAACTTTTATTCCTGACTCTTCAGTCCCGGCAGAGAGAGGGGCAAAAAGGCACACAAGCCTATTTCTCGGAGAGGCATAAAGCTACGTGGAGCTCAGCACTTCCCCTGCTGCTACCGACCCCCAGTCAGGGCTACATTTGTCCCATTTTTAATCTAACGAGAAGTCAGTATTCTGATACTTGTCATTACCATCCTGCAGACTACATTTTTAAGCTATTTTTCTAATTAAAAAGAAATTCACTTTGACAAGAACTTCTTTATGATTTTGTTATTCTCACACATCAGTGTAGCAGATAACTCTAATGAGAGGATACAGGAAATACGCTCCAGGCTAGAAAAGAAGCCAGACAGCCAAGCATAGAGGTTTCTCTATAACTTCACAGAGAAGACCACATGTAAAAAGAAAGGATACAATATTAAGTTAAAGATGGTATGGGAAAAAAGAAGTCAAAATGGCTGAAGAGTAAGACCTATAAAGAAAATGTGAAGAATTGTGATCAAACCCTGGCCACGTAGGTAGCTCAGTTGGTTAGAGCATCGCCCCAATACACCAAGGTTGTGGGTTCAAACCCAAGTCAGGGCACATACAAGAAGCAACAAATGAGTACATAAATAAGTGGAACAACAAATCAATGTTTCTCTCTCTCTCTCTCTCTCTCTCTCTCTTTTTCTCTCTCCTGCCACCCCCTCCAAATCAATAAAATAAAAATTTTCTAAAAAAATAATTAAAGAAAAGTACAATGATTATCAAGTACTTTTTCATTACAACCAAAAGTGCATATAAAAGTGACTAGAATATAAAGGAAGTTATTTTATTTTTCATTAAAGAAAAACATTTCTTTACCCTAAGATTTGCTTAGATTATCTTTCAGTAACACTATTGTTTATATGGCTTTATTGACTAAAGATTTTATACAAAATGTGAAAAAAGCTGACAAACTAGAAGAATCAGAAAACCTAAACAGGAAATGACCTACAGAATCTCCTTTTCCAACAATTTTATGTAACTAGACAGACATAGAATAGATATGTACTCACAGTCAACTACAAAATCCTTTGACTTTTGTTTCAAAACACCCTTATGGAAAAAACATACATTTGATAAAGGACTTGTATTTACAATATAAAAAGAATATGTAACAGCTCATCAGTAAGATAGACAACCCAATTTTAAAATCAGCAGAAGATTTGGACACTTCGCAAAAGAAGATACATGCATTACCAAGAAGCACACGAAAAGATCCTTGACATCAAACCACAATAAGATAATACTAAACACCTACTAAGTAGGTGAATTAAACAGCTTAATCACACCAAGTGTTGAAGAGGATGTGGAGCAAATGGAACAATCATACAAGACTTTAGAAAAGAGTTTGGCGGCTTTTTAAAAGGTTAAATGTACACCTACCATATGATCCATCCCTATTCTAGAGATTTACACAAGAGAGCTGAAAGCATTATGTTCAGAAAAAAGTTGTACATGAATGTTCATTGCAAGTGCCTTTGTAATAGCCAAAAACTGGAAACAACCCAAATGACCAGAAACAAGCGAATGAATAAACAAATTGTGGTGTATCCATAACAATGGAATGTTGCTCGGCAATAAAAAGGGATGAACTATTGCTACATACAAGAAAATGGATAAATATTAAAATAATAATGCTGAGTGAGAAAAGCCAGAGACCCCCTGCACCAAAAAAAGTACATGCCAAATGTTTCCACTTATTTAAAATAAATAAAGTGCAAGTTACTCTATGATAGAAAGCAGACCCTTAGTTGCCTGAGGAAGGAGGGATTACAAAAGGGCAGGAAGAGACTTTGAGAGGTGATGGGTTATGCTAACTATCTTGATTGTGGTGATGGTTGCTTGGGTTGTTTCATAGGATGCGTGTTTGTGCGTACAGTCAAAATTTATCAAACGGTGCACTTTAAAATTTGTTGTGTGTCCAAGTTAACAAAGATTTTAAAACTCCACAATAAGTCATTTAAAATGTTTTTTAAATTCCAGTCTCTTGTCGATCCATTACACCGCGGAAAACTGCCCCTCCTCTTCTTTAGTCCTCCTCCATCTCAAGATCGACACCTGTCCCTTTCCCTCCTAAGAACCCTGAAAGATTCACAAACTTCGGGCTAAGCTTCAAAGTACTGTCCACTGCACTCTTGGGTGCTCAGCTCCGGGCACACAAAGCTCCTGTCTACCTTCCCGTCCGCAATAGTTAGCCTTACTGGATAGTGACAAGCGCTCCCACCCACAGACCCACCCCCTCCAGTCCAAGTTCCCAAACACTCATCCACAAAGCTTCATCGGATCGAGCACATCCCAATTTTGAAATACCACTAACGGGCACGCAAACACTGAAACCTCCAGAAGCCGCCGGTGCGGGGGACTCTAAGACCCTCCGGCCGGGTTACCTGCCACCGGCTGGCCGCGCCGTGGACAGTTGAGCCACCGCGGCGGGATCTTGTTGTGAGCCATGACCTGGGGCTGCGCAGAGCGGCTCCCCTCCGCCAACGCTCAGGGCGCCTCCGCCCGCGCCTCGCGATCCGCTCCACACAGGACGTGCAAGGCACCCGTATCCCGGCCGAGGTCCGGGTTCCAGCTGCTCCTACCCGGATAACGTCAGGGGACGCGCGCCACTTTCATTCAGGTCTACTCCACTGCTCTAGGCGAGCCCACAATGCACTGCTACTTCCGCCCTCAAAGGCCCCGCCCCCTTCTTTCCGAGGTCAGAGGGGAAGAAAGGGAAGCTCCGCGGCGGGCTGGGAAGGCTTAAGGCTTGGGCGAGAGAGAAGGGTGGGTTTTCTCTAGCTCCGCCCCGCCGAGAGCCCCGGGCGCACACCCACAGCTGTACGCACATCAACAGCTGTGCGCACACGCAGTTGTCCTTGTTCGGGGCAGACTGAGTAGCACCTGTTTTGTCTTTCCATCCAGGTAGCAGGTAGAAACCCCCCAGAATGAAAAGCAGCCAAGTCTGTGGCCATGCGTAGACTGGTCAGCAACTTTCGTAAGGGCATCTGTTTTACTAACGAAAGGACCCTCCCCATCGCTATCCCAGCTCAAGCGCCTAATCGCCCTTTTTCAGCCAGCCTTGCGTCCCGGCTGGATCTGGGTTTGATTTGGAATTTGGGGAGTTTTCTCTGACGTGGGTCAAGAGAAAAGCTTTAGAGAAATTCTAAGGGCTAGGGATTGGAGTACAAGAAATGAGGAATTTCTCTTCGGGGAGGTACTTCTACGAATCCATGTAGTGTCTGAAATTAAGCTAAAAACATTTGTTTTTGTTTCTACATTTCTGGAGCTAAGCGTGAAAGCGTATTTTGGAACCTCAGACGGTCTGTGTCTCAGTGTTACTAATGTGTATGATTGGCAAAAGGCAGGAATTGCCCGAGAAGCACATGTGGCAGTGTGCTTCTTTGCCGTTGACGAACAAATGGTCTTCCCCTTGCACATAAGCAGGGGTGATGAGAAGCATTTTATAAAAGTCGTCGGGTAATAAGACTTGTTAGGTACCAGACTAAGTTAAGTATTAAATATAAAGCTGGATGATGACAAATTGACTATGTTGTAGCAGCTTGGCTTTAAACAGAAATGCTCTATTTGAACAGAAATGTTCTATTTGAACTGCAAGAGTGTGAGGTGTGGGGGGAATATATTTTAAAAAGTCAACGGGAAACTTGGGGAGCAGCTCAGCCTTTGTATACCCCGGGCCCTCTCAGCGTGAGTGAGTATTCATCCATGGAGAGGGCCCAATGATTACCTCTCTGGAAGAACCTGGTTAGGTCCCATTCCTGGTCTATCCCACTCTTAAGTCTGCTGAGACCTTTTAATGGAACGTGTCTCTCCTCCCTTAACAGGACAAAATAAGATTCAGTTTCCTTACCAAGCAGCAGTCTGCCTAAATGAAGCCCAATTCTCTGCTGGGGGAAAGAGCATGGCCCCTGCCCGCACCTTGATCTCAGACATCTAGCCTCCAAAAAAGTGAAATGATAACATTTATGTTGTTTTAAGCCATTCAGTGTTGGTACTTTTTTACAACAGCTCTAGAAAAACAATACAAGGCCCCACAAACCTGGATCTGCCCCAGTCCTAGCCCATGCTCTCTGGTTCCAAAACTCTTGGAGCTGGTGTCCTCTGTACCAAAGTCCCTATCCCTTTTAAATTTGCCTGGTACACTCTTGAGGTTTTAGTGCCCAAAAATCTGTTCTAAAGAATTCACACATTCAGCCACGATTACTATATCACTGTTTACTATAAGAACACTGATGTCTTTAAGGGTAGAATCCTTTCAGCATCTCTGCAGGCGGCAAGCGTTAATTCAAGTATCTGCCAGCACCTCCATAGTCCTCAGTGGCCGGTGGCCAGGAACTGTCCCTGTTCCTGAGGTGGGAGTCCACCCTCAGAAAATGCCCTTAGAGCCAGAGGTTTATCTCCCATCAGAGCCCTCTCCCACTGTGTTTAGTTTCCTAGGGTGGCCATAACAAAGGGCCACGAACTACACGGCTTAAAACAACAGAAATTTATTCTCTTAGCTCTGGACGCTAGAAGTTTGAAATCAAAGTGTTGTCAGGACCGTGCCCCTTCCAAAGCCTTTAAGGAAGGATGCTCCTTTGCCTCTTCCAGGCTCTGGTCGCCCCACTGCAACCTCTGCCTCCATCTTCACATGGCTTGTGTCTGTGTCTTCAACATGGTATTCCCCTCTCTATGTACGGCCACGGCATTAGTCATATTGGAGTAGAGGGATCCTAATCCAGTATAACCTTATTTTAACTTGATTTCATCTGCAAAGAGCCTATTTCCAAATAAGGTCACATTCACAAGTAGCAGATGTTGTAAGTTTAGCATATCTTTTTGGGCAATTCAACAGATAATACCCACCCTTACCTCTGGAGGCATACCTGGACTTAGAGAAACAAGCTTTTCTGAACCCCAGGAATTTGGCTGCTGTTTTTCTCCCTTTTTCAGAAAGCCATCATGTTTTTCAGAAAGTCAAAGACCGAAACAGCGGCCTTAAAAATCACCTTCCATGTCCCTCCCTTTTTTTGTATATACTACTGTGACCTCCAGAGAATAAAGCATGAGTGGACTCAAATTCGACTTCTCTTGCTGCTTTCCACCAACAATGCTGAGCCTGCTGGAAGAGTTTAAAGTCTCCAGTGGCAACACTTTCGAGCCTAATCTCCTCAGAGGCTCCAAGTATTTCCTCAGTGATCGGTGACTTCTTAAAGGCCCAAGTTCATGTCTGTGCGTTGTTAAAAGATAAACTGAGGCATATTAAAAATGTTAACAGTTTATTTGAACAAAAATCGATTCCAACCAGGTAGCACCAAACTGGGAGTGGTTAGGAGCACCCCAAGGACAGGACACAGAGTAAAGACTTATACAGTATAGACGAGGATGAAAGCAAAGAGGAAATTATTTGATTGGCTATAACTGAAAGCCTAGTTAGCTGTTTGCAAATGGTTGTCCTTAGAGTTTTGATTTCACAACTGAGAGGCACTTACAGGCTTAGATTTTGCTTACATGGGCCTCGTGGCATTGGAACCACCTCAGTCGAATGACCTCGTTTAATTAATTTAATAACGTCAACTTCCTAAGAAGATCTCAACATGAACTAATTCCAGTTCCAGGGGTACGAGCATACACCTAACCCTGAATAGGCTCTGCATGTAGGGAGCTGATTCCCTGGCATGGGAGGGTAGAAAAAATAAGCATTCCCCCACCTTTCTAAGTTATTCTGGCTGGACTAATACTCAAACTAACACAGGACAGATTAATCTAAGAAAATGACCAAATTTATTACGTATGTACTGACAAAAGAAAAATTCTAAGATATCCTAAATTAACTTACAGCAGGCTAGGGAGTGAGAGAAGGAAACGAGTATTTAATCAGTTAGTAGCTGTGGAACAACTAACAAAAGTCTGCTCACATTCCCGAATGTACATTGGAGCTTTGAATCAACCTGTGTGGTGACTACCCAACACCACCACAACCTGCTTACACACAAACTTTCAGGACTGTTGCCCAACAATCAAAAAGAGTAAATATTTCTTCTTTACAGACTGTTTATCTATCATAGAACTGCCCCTGCTTCAACTTTTCCACTTCCCTTATCTGTAGCCAGTGTCGTTCTTTCAAAACAACTTGCACCTTTCTTCATCCAGACATGCTGTATAAGAGTCCCTTCAGCTTTCAGACGGCAGGTGTGCTGCCTGCCCCATGTAGCCCTGCTGCTGGTGGTTTCAACTTCGTGCCCCAGGACCTGGTCCTTTTCTGGGTAGCATTCGGCTCAATAAAGCCTTTCTATCAGAAAAGCTTTCAGCTGTGAAAGTTCCTTGTTCAACAATACATACAGGGAAATGAAGTACAACATAGTGAATACAGTCAGTAGTATTGTAATAACTATGTATGGTGTCAGATGGGCACTAGATTTATTGGGTGATTATTTTGTAAGTTATATAAATGTCTAATTACGATGTTATATACCTGAAACTAATAAAATTCTGTATGTCAAAACTGTAATTAAATTTTTTTTAATTTTTTTAAACGTTCCACACAGGGTTTCCATAAGAATATGAGACCCAAGGACATATTGGGCTGTTGAGACTTACATGTCATTCCGGACTAGGGAGGGAGAGACAGGGGTCCAGGCCTTCAAAGGGAAAGTAGGCAATTCAAAGAGAAAGATAAAACATGTGGTAGACAAAGTCTCACGGGGCTGCCAAGAAACAACGGGATACAGGTTTTGCTAGGTTTCTCCCTGTCTGACACGCTTAACTTATATGCGCTAAGGTGAATATGCTAAGGTTCTCTTCATGAAGTGGGTTTTTCTATCCAAATTCCTTTAGGCAGGTAAAGTGGTGTGGTGTGGGTCGGGGGGAGGGGGGGTCGAGTTTCTTTCTGAGTCTTTTGTTTCTTAAAAATAATATCCCAAAAGGCATATTTTGGGGAGGCAAACTCTGAGACCCCTCACTGGCCACAAGCCTGGTTCCACGGATATTGCATCTCTGTTTTCTGTAAGTCAACTTAATCTTAATTTTGAATTCTTTTTCTGCTAAATAGATAGTGTACAGGAAGAAAAACAATTTTCTTTCTACCCTTCTGAGTTCTTGGCTGAGAACCCTTGTAAAAAGATTAACAACAGGAAAACGAACAGAAGTGTATTAACATGTATAGCTCATGTACAGATGGGAGATGCCCAGGGGAACTGCGTAAACCCCCCACATGGCCTAATCCATCATCTTAAATACCATCTTCAGCTAAAGACAAAAGAAAGATGTTGAAGGGAGGCCAGTTATGCAGATGTAAGTCACTGCCCTCTCTGTTGATTTAGGTTCTCCTGTGATTTGGGACCATCCTTCTCTTCGTGGAACAGAGAGGAGAATGCCCTTATGGCTAGAGATTTCCTTTGTAAATGAAAATTTCCCTTAAAGAAGAGTAACTTCTACTCTGTTTTCAGAACTTCTGTCTAATATCTATCAAAAATAATCAGCTCAAAATAATTCTCATGCCATAGAAACATTATGGGGTTGCATAGTCTGCTACCCTTCAGTAGGAAATTCCAGCTCTGGCATTCTTGGGGCTTCCTGCCTACATTTCCAGACCTAAAATTAGATGTTGGTTACAGGAGCTTAGATAGGAAATCCCCAAGAAAGGGCTGAAGAGAAAGGCTGGCCTCTTGTTCACTCAGCTTGCACCGATTCTTCCTTAACATGGCTCCCTCTGGTCCAGCAGCCCTCCCCTGCTCCCAGCCACGCTGCGAGGAAAAGGGCATCTTCTATGAGGCTGGAAACCCTATTTCTCAG